>CM054057.1:181642291-181790864 GCA_028641055.1 Alopecurus myosuroides
GACGGAGGGAGTACAAATAAATGGGACAATCAAATTTGCAATTGGTTAATCATGGCTTTGAAAGAGGATGAGCAGCAGCAGCATGGACTGGAGGAGAAGGAATGAGGGACGAGAGGCACACCACATCCGTGCTGCTCGTATTCGCCTTTCTGGCATGCTAGAGTTGCCGTCATCATCTTCACCGCTGCCGGACGGGTAGCCGAATCAAGGGTTTGGTATACGGGATCTTTCCTGTGAACAATTCCACCAATTCAACTTCAAGATCCAATTGTGCGATGCCATGAATGAAGTCGATCGCAAGTAACTGAAGATGAATGGAGAAGACAGGGGAAGACCTTCTGTGCTGAAGACCATGTACCAGATCTCACAGGATGGATTGTTGCCGGTGATGCGCGTGCTCAGGTGGCACCACCCGACTTAGGGATCCTTGGGGCTGTGGATGCAGCTGTTGCGAGGAGGAGGCGATGTCGAGGACCTGCCAGGGGCTATGAGCCGGAGTTGAATGGCGACGGTGGCGGGCGAACCCCGGCGTCTCCCTTGCTCCTGGCCGCCATTAGATTGGGCTCGCTCCCCTCATCGCCGATTCACCTCCTGCCCTGACCAGAGTTTTTTTTAGCTTACCTAGAGGAAGTTAAGAGAGTAAAGCATATTCTGTACATGGGCTTTAACTGGGTTATTTCGGCCAAATTCACCACATATGGACAATTTGATGCGCAGATAAGCATCCGCCAGGGACATATGGGTCATTGCGGGATCCATTGAATATATAACTGTTAGAAACATATCAAGAACGAAATCTGACAGCCAAAAGTGGCCAGATTGTGAGAGATGCGGGAGACCTCCTATTTGGTGCAGCTTTAATATGCCTAATATAGCCGGTACCAATAGCTCATTCTGGCCATATCCCTCATGAACTGTCCAATAAGCCTCCTCCTTCCCCTTGCTTCTCGCCTCTCTCTTCCCTGTCTCTAGCAATTTCGCTACCAATGGTGCATGAGAGGGTGTTGTGTCTCTGTCATATATGTATATCTCTTCCTTTCCTCTGTGTTACGCACCCTCAGCCGGCTGGCCGGTCCCGAGGCTGCGTAGCGTAGTTGAAGTAGTAGATGCAACAGAGGTGTAGGCAAAAGATACTCTTTATTGATCTCTTGTGTGTAAACACTACGTACAATATTGCCCAACAAAGGGGGTTATCATCAATTATCCCCTTTATATAGGGGAAAAGATAGATCCCACCAAACCCTAAACTTGAGAGTAAAGTTGGGCTAACGTGGACCAGGCATGCACCACCGAAGTGGGCTACGCCGGTCACAAGGCCCAAGTTTCCTAACACCCCCCCTTGGGATTTATCCGTATATAGCCATGTCTCAAAACCCAATGGGAAAATATGGAGAAAAGCACATGGTATACTTTTGCTATGTTGCAGGAATTGTCTCATTAAAAACTTTATGTGAGAAATTTCATAAAAACTCACTAAAGGGGAAAAAGGGTACAACTCACTTAACTTTACAGTCAAGTACTCAATCATCGGGATTGAGATTTCAGCGATGAGTTTGTGAAGATTCTCCCCCTGAACCTTGTATCTCTCTAAGTCTCATCATACCCATTCCACGAACACATCTCTCGAAAGAAGATGCTGATAATGATTTAGGGAACAAATCAGCAAGATTTTCACATGACTTAGTATGCAAGATTCTTACTTCGTTCAACTTTTGCAATTCATGTGCATAGAAGAATTTGGGGTCAATATGCTTTGTGGGGTTGCTCTTCACATAACCCGTCTGGACTTGTGCAACACAAGCGGCATTATCTTCATAGATGATAGTTGGGGTTTGGACGGTGTTCAGCCCACATGTCAGCTGGATGTGGCCGATCATCCGTCGAAGCCATGCACACTCGCGTGATGCTTCATACAATGCTATGATTTCCGAGTGGTTCGTCGAAGTTGTTACTAAAGTTGCTTAGACGATTTCTAGGAGATTGCTGTTTCACCACAAAGAAAAATATATCCAGTCTGAGACTTTGCAGTATGCGGGTCTGACAAGTACCCAGCATCAGCGTATCCTACAAGTGTAAGATCTTGATTCCTCCGAAAAAACAAGCCAAGATCTTTGGTCCTTTTGGAGGCATCGAAAGACGTCCTTGATACCTTTCCAATGTCTATTGGTAGACTCAGAACTGTACCTTGCAAGCAAATTGACGGCAAACGCGATGTCTGGCCGTGTACAATTCGCGAGGTACATGAGAGCGCCAATTGCACTCAGGTAGGGGAATTCTGGTACCAGAAGTTCCTCCCCCTCTTCTTTAGGCCTGAACAGGTCCTTGTCCCGCTGTAAAGATCTCCCAATCATGGGGGTCTTGGAAGGGTATGCCTTGTCAAATCCAAATCTTTCTAACACCTTCTGGGTGTAGGCAAACTGGTGCATTAAGATCCCAGCAGGGGAATGCTCAAGTTGTAGACCTAGCCAGAACTTGGTTTTGCCTAAGTCTTTCATCTCGAATTCCGACATCAGGTAGGAACTCGCTTCCTCAATATCCTCAGGTGTACCGATTAGGTTCAAATCATCCACATACAACAGAAACCATCTTGTGATCTCCGTATAAAAACACATGGGTAAGCTTCATTGCTCGTGTAGCCCTTCTGGTGAAGGAAATCTCTTAAACGATTATACCACATCCTACCCGACTGTTTGAGTCCATACAGTGACTTCTTAAGCTGAACACTATACAAACTTCTATTTGCTCTACCTTGGTTCGGAACTGGAATACCTTCGGGTACCTTCATGTATATGTTCGAATCCAAGTTACCATAAAGGTAAACGGTGACAACATCCATCAGTTTCATTTTTAAGTCCAAGTTTACTGCCATTGAGATCAAGTATCTAAAGATAATTCCATCCATGACAGGTGAATAAGTTTCCTCAAAGTCGACACCTGGTCGCTGAGAGAAACCTTGAGCAACGAGCCTTGCTTTGTACCGTACTACTTCGTTATTTTCGTTTCTCTTTCTAACAAAAACCCACTTGTGGCCAAGAGGGCGTATGTGGGAAGGAGTTAGACAAACAGGTCCAAACACCTTTGTTTTGTTAAGAGATACTAACTCGGCAGTAATTGCCTTCGGCCAATCTTTCCAATCCGACCTCTTCTTACAATCAGCAAGCGTGTTAGGCTCGGGGTCAGGATCTATGATTGAGGTAATTTTAATGGTAAAATATATGTCGACATTTGCCATGGCTCGATTAATTGACTCACCAGAATCAACATAGTTAATGGCCATTTCGTCATGGAGTGCATCAGGCACATTTCCTTCCTCCACCGGATTTCCCAATCCAGGAGCAAGGTCCTTTAGCTTTCCCGCTCCAATGTGTGCACGCACATCTTTGCTGGGTATTTCCGATATAGGAAAATTCAAGTCCGGAATTTCGTGCACTGAAACTTCCGTGCTTGTGCCAGGTCTCGACTGGCTCCCCTCTTGAGGGGAAGTCTGTGATAAATCTCTCTTGTCCTTTTTCTTCGGGCGTCCCCGAGTACTTGGGATTTGACGAACCGGATTCCGCGTCCTTTTAGGCCTAAGGGCGGGAGCAGGTATACCTTTATCTTTCTTTGGTATTTCAACCCTTTCCGGTGCATTGCGTGCAGGCACATGTGACTTTGTCACAGTCTTTAGATCACTAAAATGATCAGGCAGTTGATTCGCTAATGAATGCAAATCTATTATCTTTTGGACTTATCTATTGGACTCAGCAGTGCGCGGGTCATGAGCGTGGATCCCTGTGGCTTGCCACGTGATTTCTCGACTTTCATCATCAAGGGATTGATTATCTCCCCCTAAAGTCGGGAAAAGATCCTCGTCAAAAATACAATCAGCGAAACGGGCCGTATGATAGTCAGCTGTCGCGGGGTCCAGAAACCTGATTATGGACACAGTCTCATAACCAACGTATATCCCCGACTTACAGAGTGGTCCCATCGTTGATCGCTGAGCGGGTGGTATTGGTACATATACCTGGCAACCGAACCTACGAAGGTGGGAAATTTTCGGTGCCGACCCTTGCGCGAGCTGCATAGGAGAGTGGATGTTGTAGGCCGATGGTCGAAAGTTGATGAGATTGGCCGCGTGTAACACTGCGTGATCCCAACATGTAGTTGGTAAATTACAACCCTGAAGGATCGGTCTGGCAATGAATTTAATTCTTTTAATCAATGCCTCCGCAAGTCCATTTTGTGTGTGGACGTGTGGTACAGAGTGCTCAAGTTTGATTCCCGTTGCCATGCAATAATCATCGAACGCCTTGGAACTAAATTCACCGGCATTGTCCATTCGAATAGACTTGATACCATAATCAGGGAATTTATTCCTCATTTGTATGATCTGTGAGATCAACTTTGCAAAACATGGTTCCTCGTAGACAGCAGGCTAACATTGGACCATTTAGAGGAAGCATCGATGAGCACCATGAAGTACCTAAACGGCCCCGAGAGGGGCTGAATAGGACCGCATATGTCCCCTTGGATACGCCCCAAGAACGCAGGGATTTCATCCTTCACCTTTAGGGGGGATGGTCTTGTCGTGGGATATTCACGACAGACATTACCTGGGGTAACTTAACACTGGGCAAATCGACTCTGGTGTTTGGGAGAGGGTTTAGCTTTGGGGAAATCATATCAACTGGTGATCTAGGGTCTCGGGCTGCAATGTCGCCGAAACTCCAATCTAGGGTTACAAAGGTTTGCTCTCGTATACCTAGAATACTCGAATCCTTCAATCTCTCGATCCCTGGTTTCTATGCCCTAGAGGCCGGTTTATATAATACCCGGCTTCATGGCTTTCCTTACAAGATATCTCTAGAATCCTACTCGGGATCCACACATAACCCTAAGCTCCCTACCGTGACCCCCAAGGCACGAGTTACAAGATCTGCGCTGCCTTTTTGGTCTTCTAGAACTTCTTTTCTCTTGGGCCGGGTCTCGTGCAGTCTCCCTTTGGCCGGGTCTCTCCCAGGCATGGGCCTACCGGGTTATCGTCCCCCAACAGTAGTCCCCTGTATAGCTTGGGCATCTTGGAACCAACCATGAAGCGCACGCTATTCCCTGCAAAATAACAAACATTCATATGCACAACATAACGGGTTAGATTGCTTTAACTATAGCCAGGCCTGCTCTTTCGGCGGTCCATATAATAACCCGGTTCATCGCTCTAGCCGGGTATCGTTACTCGGATCAAATTTCCAGAGGTACGCTTGTAACTCGGCTTTCATCTTCTCCGCAAGCTAGTCCGAGTGACTATTTTCAAGTCCGGCTCTTTTGGCGGGCTTGACTGAACTGTCCATTTCGCAATAACTCCTAAGATCCTTATCCCATAATTAGCGGGCCGGTTGATATCCTCCCGCAAATTTCTCTAAGTTACCGTTTGGTTTCTAGGGTTCCACCGCGCCTATAAATAGAGCCCAGAGGGAACCCTAAACCCAAACGCCACCATTCCGCCCTTCTTCTTCCTCCTCCCGCTCGCCACTAGTGCCCAAGATCCCGAGGTCAAAACGCGAGCCGTCGGACCCGCGCGCACGCAGCTGACCCCGATTACTGGTCGTCGCTTCGCATCGCCACCGCGCACCACCGGGCTCGCCGGACTTTGCCTCGAGATCCCCGCCGCACCATTGAAGCTCGAGCTCGCGGCCGGAACATCCGCACGCATGCGCCGCTGTCACCTTCAAGGGCTGGGCCACCGCCGCACGCCGAGCACGCCGGCGTTTTCCGATAAGCACCACTAGATCTAGATTTAGATTCGTTTCTCTAAATCTTGGATTCGTGTTTATCGCGCTTTAGCCTCCATTTTTTTTCCTGCTTTATTCTTAGTTTTTCGATTTTCTCTAGATCCATTTCCATGGCGCCCAAGGCTGCTACCAAGTCCAAGGGAAAAAAACCAGGTTCTGAAGCAGAAGCCGGGTCAATCGATCTCAGCCAACTGGGCTAGATCGACTGTCACGAAGGCAAAGTTAGAGGAACTGGCCGAGTCTGGGGTCCTCCCAGCAGAGTCGGAAATCTCCCGGGGAGCGCCTGAAGAGGAGACCCGGCCTTCACCCGGCTTAGGTGAAGTTGTTGTCTTTTTGGAGCACGTGAGTCGGGGTTTCCGTCCCCTGGGTCACCCTTTCTTCCGCGAAATCCTTCACCATTATAAACTCCGGGTTTTCGACATCGGCCCTAATTCAATTTTGAACATCTGCCACTTTATCGTTCTTTGTGAGGCTTATCTTTGCATCGATCCAAACCTTGCCTTGTTTTTAGAACTTTTTCAATGCAAACCTTTCCGTGAGAACACGGATGGACCCCTCCTTGTTTGTGGGGGTGTGTCCATCCAGAGGCGCAAGAAATCCTTGATGCCGACTCTCAGTCTTCACTCCCACGTGAAACACTGGCAAAAGACGTTTTTCTATTGCAAGGACACATCCAGACCCGGCGAAAAGCCTTTGCCGGGTTTTTCCACTGAGGCCCTCTCTCTTAGCGATAACCTAAGTGGTTTCGCTTCAGAACCCGATAGGAAATCCATCCAACCCCTCCTCCACAAATTAGCCGTCCTAGCAGCCAATGGCCTCTGCGGGCTAAACCTCATCAAGACCTGGATCAGTTGTAGGATCCAACCAAACATCATTCGTCCCAAGCTCATCTGCGATTACTCGGGTCACCTAACTGACTCTCTTCGATACTCGAAGAAGTCATACCCGGCCGCGGACATCAACAAGGTCATGAAAAATTTCCTGGCCGAAAAGATGGACTCCATCAAGAGCGTTTCCGGGCTCTCCCCCTTCACTCGCTCAAACCCGGCTCCTCTAGTAAGAACCGACTTATATTTATCGCACTGGATGATTTTTCTAACACACATACTAACTTTTATCTCTGTTGTTTTTTACCCAGGAAACCGATGAGTTTTGGAAGATTGTCACCCCTCCCCCTTCTGAAAACTCGGAGGAGGAAGAGCCAAGTACAGTGATGAAAGTAATTCCGAGTCACTACTAAACAGATACTTTGTCAATCTATTAGATCAAAATTCTCCTCTTTCCGACAATGCACCGCAATCACCAGCACCAGCGGACAAGGACGACTCTCAATCGGAGGAGAGTGAGGCAGAGCCGGAAGCTCAGGTTGGCAAGAAAAGGAAGCCCAGAGGAGTTAATTTCAAGGTGCCATACTCCTCCATGACCACAGATCCGTACTCCTATGCCGGTATGTGCAAACTTAACAAATATCTAACCACTATATCGTGTCTGAAGGACGTATCTCCTCCACCCAAGCGACGGGTAACCCGGAATTCTCCGAGTGACGAGCCCCTCAATCCCGGGATCTCTCAATCGCCCGTTCGCAGAGCCGGTACTCATTCCACTTATTCTGACAGTACTCCTCAAAAATTCCCATCTCCAAATCATCCTTATGCTTTGCATGCTTTTCCTCTATAGCGTACTAACTCTGAATTTTCTTTTCTCAGGGCTCGGGTCACTCTTAGCGATCCGGTGGAAACCCCCGCTGATGACCCTCTGATGGAAGACCCGGTAAGCACTGCCAACCCTCCACCTCCTGAAGAGCAAGAGCCGACTAACGCCACCAGCCCAAGAACCGAGTCTCCTCCTCACATGGCCCAGCCGGATGATCCTGAGGTTGAATATATCGGGACCCAGAGGAGAGCTGCCGCTCCAAAGACTGCTACTGCCAGATATTACCCTAAGGAGCCAAAGGCAGCAGCCCAACCTACTGGTTATGGCGCTAGTTCTTCCAGGTCGGCTCTCGGCAGCCAAAAGGTTGAAAAGCTTCTGGAGGAGTACCGGTCTTTGAAGACCACTGAGGAGGAGATAATCGAGTCTCTGGCGGTTGAGCACCAAGTTAATCTTGCTAACACTAGTCACACACTTATTCTAGTCCCCAAGTTCCAAGTGTTCTGTACACAATCATTCGGTACTTACTGATATGCCGACTAATGCTTATCTGTCGTTTTCAGGCTTATGTTGCTCGCACTGATGAGCTTTTGGCCAAGACCAATGAACTGCTGCAAGTAGAGGTTAAACTTCGTGAAGAACTAGAAGCTAGCTTCAAAGATCTCACCAAAAGGCATAAAACACAGAAGAAGAAACTCCGGACTGCTGACGAACTTATCAAAGAATACTCGGCCTTCATCAGCAGCATTTTTGATTCCCTCATTGGTAAGTCTAGGTTCTGTTTGCCGATTCATGTTACCCGGATTTCCCTATTCAGCCATGTTTTTGACTCGGTATCCGGGTGTCTTTTTGTACCGCAGGTCCGGCTGATATTGCAGAGGTGAAAGATGACCAACACAGGCTGAGGATACTCAAGACTATTATCCGGCAATTCTCAGCGGGAACTAAGTGGGCTCTTGAATCTTTGAAGCTGTCAGGTGATTACCCGTGCATTACGAAAATGCTCGAGGCATACTCGACTGTCCATTCCTGGATTGAAACCTGGAAGCGCTCAGCCTGCCGGGTTGGAGTGGTACTTGCACTGGCCAAGGCCTATTATCCCAAGATCGAGCCGGCAATGCTTGTAAACGGGTTTCCCGAATTGAAAGCTGACGGCTCTAAGTTCTCGGGGAAAGACCTCAAGGCTATCAATGTCCAGATCCGCCACTCGGCCAGCCTGATCGCAGATACCCTTGACGTGAACAAGCTCACTCCCGCCTACGATGCTGAGGACCAACCCGTGCCCATCGAAGACCCGGAGCCTTTTGATATCTTGACCCGTTTCAAGGCGGAACTTGCAAAGAGAAAGGCTGCGGCAAACCCGCCATCTTCCACAACTCCTGTTGTCCCTCCTCCATCACGTGCTGCCTCCGGGGGTAACCCGGACACTGAGAAAGAGAAGGCGACGGAGGAAAATGCTGAAGACCCGGCTGCCAAGACCACTCCCGATGACTCGGCTGAAGAAACCGAGTAAAGTTATCACCCTTTTACCTGCAAACAATCATTCGGCGAATAGGCATTGTAATATGCCTTTCACACTTGTTTATTTGATGCTGCGCCTGTGCACTTTTGATACTATTCTCTCTGGTTTGTAATACGCTTAAACTCCTGTGGTTTTGATGACCCTTCTGGTTATCAATTTGATATGCACTTTTTTGACCTTGTGTTGGCACAATTTCACTTTTTGTATGCTTTTTGGCGATAGATGCCGAGTCTTGGTTGTGGGACTGAAAAATTTCTTCCAAGTCCCCAAGACCCAGATTTTGGGTTGAGGATTATTCGGCTTGGGAAACTTTGCTTCTCAGGTCCCCAAGTCCCCAAGACCCGGGTTATGGGTCTTGAGGTCCTTGGCTTAGAAAAAATTTCTTGCTTTCTCAAGCCCCCAAGTTCCCAAGACCCGGATTTTGGGTCTGGGGATTAATGGGTATAAGAAAACTTTTTGTTTTTTTCCCAAGTCCTCAACCATGCTACTATCCTTTATACACCTTGAAGTTATGCTTAATGTATTATGAGTTTCCGGCTGTTGCCTTCACTCTGCATAACTTATGGTTTGGATGACCCTTTTGACCCTCTTTGTTGTAAGCCGGCTTCGCGTGGATACTCAATGTTGCTATAACTCTATGAAAACAGGGTCAGGCAAGTCCCCATGGGCCTCATGACTGATTGAATTTATAGGCTAGCAAAACATGCCACTTTGTTGCGAGTCACATCGAGCTTAAACAAGAAAGGCCAAGAAAAGTTCGGCTCTATTGTCCAGGTTATGAGATTACAACTGTACTTATTGCAAGTAATCAGCCATCACACCTTAATGGCATCATGGCCGGGTCTGAGATTGTAACTGTGCTATTCAAGCAATCAGCCCCCAAGACCTAGATATACATGCTATGCAACCCTAGGCTTTCGGCTCTACTGGCTTACATATAGCTTGAATAAAAGCAAAAGGTATGTAAACTTAGAGCTTATTAAACTATATTTCTTACAGTTGAATAATTATAATTAACTAACATAATATACTTACCTGATATAAATCATGACCAAACATAGAAAAACATGCGAAGAACTAACAAAAATACAGGAAACACAGGAACTATAATGATTTAACCATCTCTTTATTGATATGAAAAGGTTAGGTCAGCAGGCCGCCTCATTGAAAACCCTCCAGTCCTCTTAGGTACCCTGGATAGGAAAAGAGTGCGTCTGAAACCTGCCGCATGTTACATCGTGTAATACAACTTGCA
This sequence comes from Alopecurus myosuroides, assembly GCA_028641055.1. NCBI lineage: Eukaryota > Viridiplantae > Streptophyta > Magnoliopsida > Poales > Poaceae > Alopecurus > Alopecurus myosuroides. The sequence goes on from CM054057.1 coordinate 181,652,490, forward strand.
AACCGAGTCTATACTAAGTATAGTAGGGACGCAGCCGAGCCACGTTCCATGGTCGTTCACGCTCTTGCATAGATGAAGTGGAATGAGCAGTATCATTGGTGGAATCCGACTCTTCCCTTGCGTCTATCAGGTAGTACGATCCATTGTGCAGATTCCGGCTTATAATGAATGGACCCTCCCATGGGCGAGATAGCTTGTGCTTTCCTTCCTTGGATTGTACCAAGCGTAGCATTAGGTCTCCTTCCTGAAAAACACGGTTCTTAACTCGGCGACTATGATACCGCCTCAAGTCCTGCTGGTATATGGTTGACCGCTCCAATGCTTGCTCCCTGTGTTCTTCTAACATGTCCACGGCATCTTGCCGGGTCTTCTCGTTTTCCACCTCAACATAAGCCGCCACTCGTGGCGAGTCATGGATGATATCACTCGGAAGGACCGCCTCTGCACCATAAACCATAAAAAACGGGGTCATCTGAGTAGATCTGTTAGGTGTAGTGTTAATTCCCCAAACCACAGAAGGTAACTCCTCAACCCATGCTCCAGCAGCTCGGAGACACGGGACTCGTAACCGTGGTTTCAATCCCCGAAGTAACTCCTGGTTTGCTCTCTCCACCTGCCCATTGGCTTGCGGATGAGCCACAGAGGCCACATCAAGCCGGATACCATTGTTTCCACAAAACTTCTCCATCTCTCCTAAGGACATGTTGGTTCCATTGTCTGTGATTATGCTGTGGGGGTATCCAAATCGATGTCTGATCTTCTTCAAGAATTTCACAGCTATGGCCGCCTCACAGTTTGTAACGGGCATGACCTCAACCCATTTTGTAAACTTATCAATAGCCACCAGCAGATGGGTCTTTTTGCATGGAGACATGTGGAAAGGACCTACCATGTCCATACCCCAAACAGCGAACGTCCAAGTCAAGGGAATTGTCCGTAACTCCATAGCCGGCACATGAGTTTGCCGAGCGTACCTTTCACATCCATCGCATCTTGCCACCAAGCATTCTGCATCTGCTATAGCCGTGAGAAAAAAGAACCCGTGCTGATAGGCCTTAGCCACAAGGGATCTTGTGGAGGCATGGTGTCCACAATCACCTTCATGAATGTCCTTCAATATTTGACGGCCTTCCTCTGGGGCTACGCAGCGTAGAAAGACACCTCCAGCACTTCTCTTATAAAGCTCTCCGTTAATGATAGAATAACCCTTTGATCATCTCAAGATTTGCCGGGCTAAAACTTCCTGTTGTGGTAACTCGCCCCGTAACAGGAATGCTAGGAACGGCTCTGTCCACTCCAGGATAGCACGCACCGCGGCCACAAATTCCAAATCTGGGTCTTGGTTAGTTATTTCTTCTTCTGACTCGGTTTTAACAGAAGGCCGCCATAACTCATCCAAGAATACGTTAGGCGGAACCGGCTCTCGATGGGAGCCGAGCCTCGAAAGTGCGTCCGCGGCCTCGTCTTTTGGCCGATCGATATGCTCCACCTGATACCCGGAGAAAGACCCGGCTACCTTGTCCATCTCTCTGCGGTATGCTGCCGTTGTCGCATCCTTCCTGTCCCACGTTCCTGAGACCTGCTGTACCACGAGATCCGAGTCTCCGTAGCACCTTATACGCTTGATGTTCATCTCCTTTGCTATTCGCAATCCATGCAACAGGGCCTCATACTCGGCTACATTGTTAGAGCAATCGAAGTGAATTTGCAATACATAACTCAACTTGTCTCCTTTTGGCGATGTGAGCACCACACCATCTCCTGACCCTTCATACTGCTTGGAACCATCAAAATGCATCACCCAGGACTTTGAACTTGGCACCATTAAGGGCATGCTTGTTTGAGTCCAATCATTGACAAAATCGACCAAAGCTTGAGACTTGATCGCAGATCGGGGCTCGTAGTTGATGTGATAGTCTCCCATCTTGATGGCCCACTTGGCTAGCTTACCACCGTAATGGGGTGTTCTTGAAAGTACGGCTTCAATTCCCGACTGGCCATGAATACCCCGAAAACCAACTTCTGCCAATGTGGGTACCGCTGTTTTGCCTCTGATAAGACCTCGCTTACATAATAAACTGGCCGTTGCACCGGGTGATCCTTTCCATCCTCCTTGCGCTCAACAACAACTACTGCGCTAACTGCCCGAGGCCCGGCTGCAACATATAGCAACATAGGCTCCTTAGGACCCGGCGCGGCCAAAACCGGCGCCTCAGATAATTGCTTTTTTAGAGCCTCAAATGCCTCATCCACCTCTTGATCCCATATCAATTTGTCTGTTTTCTTCAAGAGTCGGTATAGGGGTATCGCTTTTTCTCCGAGCCGGGATATAAACTGGCTTAACGCTGCCACACATCCTGTGAGTTTCTGAACATGTTTCAGCTCTTCTGGCTTTTTCAAGCTCTGGATGGCTTTGATCTTTTCCGGGTTAGCCTCAATCCCTCGCTCAGAAACGATGAAACCGAGTAACTTCCCCGTCGGAACCCCAAACACGCACTTTGTTGGGTTAAGCTTCATCTGGTATCTCCTTAGGTTCTTGAATGTCTCTTCCAGGTCATCAATGAACGTTTCTGCCTTCCTTGTTTTGATCACCACATCATCAACATAAGCGTGGACATTGCGTCCAATCTGGTCCTCAAAGCACTTCTGAATATACCGTTGGTATGTTGCACCTGCATTCTTCAATCCAAAGGTCATGGTTTTGTAGCAAAAGGCTCCAAAAGGGGTTATGAATGATGTTTTCTCCCAATCCTCATTTTGGAGCTTTATCTGGTGATACCCGGAATAGGCATCCAGGAAACATAACAGGTCACTTCCCGCCACTGCATCTATGATCTGGTCTATCCTCGGGAGGGCAAACAGATCTTTGGGGCAATGCTTGTTGAGACTCGTGTAATCTATGCACATTCTCCACTCATTATTCTTTTTCAACACTAGAACTGGGTTTGCCAACCAATCAGGGTGAAAGACCTCCATGATAAAGCCGGCTGCAAGGAGCCGAGCTACCTCTGCTCCTATAGCCTTTCTCCTTTCTACGTTCATTTTTCTCAAACCTTTGCTTCACTGGCCGGGACTTAGGATCGACATGCAAACTATGCTCAGCGAGCTCAGTCGGGATACCCGGCATGTCGCTAGGTGTCCAGGCGAACACATCCTCATTGTCGCGAATGAACTTTATGAGTGCCTCTTCCTCCTTGTTATCCAGGTTAGAACCTATAGCAAACTGTTTGGAAGAGTCTCCTTCAACAAAAGCCACCATCTTCATATCTTGGGCTGCTTTAAACTTAGCTCTCTCGTCGTCCGTGTTCGGTTTCTTCAAAGCTGTTCGATCTTCCGGGTCTACCCGAGACCTGTAATACCTGAGTTCTTCCTTCACACAAGTTTGTTATGCAAGTGCCGCATCTCCCTCATCACACTCTGCTGCCATAACCCTGTTCCCATGTATAGTAATGGTTTGTTTAGGACCCGGGATCTTTAGCTCTAGGTACACATAACACGGCCTTGCCATGAATTTGGTGTAAAACGGCCTTCCGAATAGCGCATGATAAGGACTGCGCAACTTCACCACCTCGAAAGTGAGCCACTCTACTCTGTAATTGTCCTTCGATTCTCCAAAAGCAACCTCCAGTGTTATCTTTCCCTCAGGGCAGGCCGAGTTTCCTGGCACAATTCCGTGGAAAACTATGGAACTTTTCTGCAGCTGAGATTCCTTGAGTCCCATACATAAAAAGGTCTCCCAGTACAGGATGTTGATACTACTTCCACCATCCATCAAAACTTTCTTCAGTTCGTCGCCATTGACCTGCGGCGCTACCACCAAAGCTAACACACCCGGATGTTCTATTGCTTCCGGGCGATCTCTCCTGCTCCATGTTACCTCTTGATCTGACCATCTCAGGTATCTTGGGACGCCCGAGGAAACAGAGTTTACCGCTCTCTTGAGTACCTTTCTCTCCCTTTTGGAGGTCCCAGTGGTGTGAACATTATATTGTCCTAACTGCTTTGGATTAGCCTGAAAGCCACCCGCACCAACCTGGTCATTACCCGGATTGCCGCCTCCTGCGTTGCCTGCGGGGTGTGGTTCGTTGCCCGGGTTTCCACCCAGACCCGGCCCTCCTCCCCGGCCTGCGCCGCGCAGGGCCTTCTGTATCTCCTCGTTTTTCCATCTCTGTAAGTCCACGCATTGCTCCAATGAATGATTAGTCGGCTTGCCATTCCTACTATGACGTGGGCAAGGCATCCTGAAGGCTTCTATGTGGTTAGCCGGCCGTGGTGGTCCTTGATAATTGCCTCCTCCGTTGAAGTTTCCTCCGTTGAAGTTTCCATCTACTCTAGACCTTGGGAACCCGGCCTCGGTATTGGCGACTAACTCGGAGTTTCGCTCATATGGACGTTTATGATGGTTGTTTCCGTTACCACCTCCATAGTTACCCGGCGTGGCACCGTTGCCCGGTTTTCCATTACTGCTCACGTTAGCCTTTCCTTTCTTTTCCTCGATGTCCTCTTCCGTGGTGTCAGTGGAGGAATGCTTGTTGCACGCATCCATCAACTCCCACATAGTGATTTCCGACACATGCCTACTGGATTTCATGCGCACCAATTTTTGCACCAAAGGCGTATATCTGCATGTCTTTGCCATAGCTTGTATTGCGTCTTTTGGTTGAATATCAGTGGAAGAATGAAGTATCTCCATGACCCGGCGTACCCAGCTGCGTGCCGATTCTCCTTTTCTTTGGATACACCTATCTAAGTCGTCGACTGTGTATAGTTTTCTGCAAGTTCCATGAAAATGTTTGATGAAAGCCGATTTTAACTCACTCCACGAATTGATGGATTTTTCAGGAAAATTGTTGAACCATAGTTTTGCTGCTCCTTCAGACATCATAAGATACATAAACTTGGCTTTGAGTTTTTCTGAAGCATTGCGAATAGACATAGCCATCTCATAACTGCTCAACCAAGTCTCAGGATCCATGGTCGGCTCGTAATTGACAACTTTACCCGGTTCCTTAAACTTATCCGGGTATGGTTCAGCTCTGATGGCATCTGACAGGCACTTGGGCCCGGCTAAGTTTGTCAGTACCGGCCTTGCGCGCGAAACATTAGACTCGGCGGGCGCTGCAGGGGGTATGCCACCTGCCGACCCTCGCGCCGCAGACCCGGCCATACGCCTCGCCCGAGAACTGTCGACAATTGCTTGCGCCGCTGAGACCGCGGGAGCTGCTGGCCTATGAGGAGGAGGCGGCATTTGCTACTGCTCTGCCTTCCGTCGCGCCGAGCTTGAATGAATATTCCTCGTATTTCCGGGCTGCCGGCTGACATACGGCGTCCCGTGCAAACCGCTTCTGTTATCCGGGTAATTAACCTGCTGATCCACCGTAGTTCGTAACATCTCTATAGCTCGCCGGGTCTCAATCGCTTGGGGCGATTCTCCTAAGGGAATACGGTCGAGCGCCAGAGTCGCAACGTACACGTTATCCATGGGATTATTGAAGTGACCTGGTGAGGTATGAAATCGCGACGGTGCTGGCGCAACATTGCCTCCAGGGGCCCCGGCGGGTAACGCGGGTAACCCGGCTGGCACGTTAGCCGGCTGTCCCCCAGAGCGTCGCCCCTTGATACCCGGTTCCCTGATTCACAGCCGGGATTGGCTGATCTTGGGGTGTAATGAACAACGCGGCCGGTTGTAGATTTCCACCTGCCACCGGTAGCCTCGTCTGATGCCTCTCATTATATATCCTAGTTGTTTGAGCTTGAATACGATCTTCCAACTCTTCCAACTGGCGCTGGCGCTCGGCCATCCCTTGCCTCTCAGCTTCTACTTCCCTCCTTTGTTGTTCCAACGCCCGGCGGGCCACATCTAGGTCTCTAGCATGTGCCGCCGCGTTTTCTGGCGTTATTACTGTCGCCAACACCGTGGGATCCAAAATCAAATTATTGTTGAACAAAGCCGGGTTTTGTGGTTGTGGCGTTCCTGCCCCAGCTGTTCTGTTCACCCTGAATCCGAACATGTTTCTGAACTGAGCACTTTCCCCTGTTTCGCTGGTAACAGAGGCCGACTCACCATCGACCCGGGCTACGGACGGGTTTCCATTAACCGGTGCTTATTGCTGGGCCAGCGCTTGCGCCGCACCAGCCGCGGCTGCCGATAGATCACCCTGATTGAGATTTATCGCAGGGGCTGTGTAGACCGCGACTCGGCGCGCAATGCCTGGTGAAGATTCGTATTGTTCCTCTTCGCAACTATCTTCTTCGTACCGATCTTCAAGAAGATGCAAGATAGATTCGGTATCATCCTCTTCATCGACCCGGCCACACGGGGTCCATACCGGCTCCTCCGGCTGTTCCCTCTTCGTGGTGGGCGCCTTCTCCAAGACCGTGTTATCCGGCTCTGCTGTTCCTACCGATTCTTCCCCATCCGACTGGACACAGGTGGCGTCTCCTGATACAGATTCATACTCATTATTGTCAGAAACAAAACCAGACGCACGTACCATGCCGACAAAGACGTTGAACCAGCTGATCGTGATGATAGATCCGGTTTCCAGCTGTTCCGACTCTGGCCCCCAGCCAAAGTCATCAATGATCTTCTCTCCTTTAGGGTTGGTGACGATCTCGCCGATGACGAGGTTCTTCATGCTTTCCCGAGCTTCTCCCGTGATGTAAACACCTTTGGACGTAGGCCCCACGGTGGGCGCCAACTGTCGTGGGATATTCACGGCAGACGTTACCTTGGGTAACTTAACATGGGGCAAATCGACTCTGGTGTTTGGGAGAGGGTTTAGCTTTGGGGAAATCATATCAACTGGTGATCTAGGGTCTCGGGCTGCAATGTCGCCGAAACTCCAATCTAGGGTTACAAAGGTTTGCTCTCGTATACCTAGAATACTCGAATCCTTCAATCTCTTGATCCCTGGTTTCTATGCCCTAGAGGCCGGTTTATATAATACCCGGCTTCCTGGCTTTCCTTACAAGATATCTCTAGAATCCTACTCGGGATCCACACATAACCCTAAGCTCCCTACCGTGACCCCCAAGGCACGAGTTACAAGATCTGCGCTACCTTTTGGGTCTTCTAGAACTTCCTTTCTCTTGGGTCGGGTCTCGTGCAGTCTCCCTTTGGCCGGGTCTCTCCCAGGCATGGGCCTACAGGGTTATCGTCCCCCCAACAGGTCTAATGATTAATTTCTCCGTAGCGCATGCGGAGCACACGAAATCATCAGGATTCGGATTTTTTTTGACATTAACAGTATGACCATTCGAGTTATTAATTATATTTCTCATCATTCTAAGACCACTGGTAGAAAATAGGCCTATAGTCCCGGTTCGCAAGGGCCAGTAGTCCCGGCCGCGCAACCGGGACTAGCTATGCGCGACTAAAGACCCCCCCCTATAGTCCCGCCATTTACGGACCGGGACTAAAGGCCCGTCCACGTGGGCGCCAGGGATCCGTCGCGGCGGAGGCCCTTTAGTCCCGGTTCTTGTGGCCAACCGTGACTGAAAACCTGCGCAGGTGTAGGGTTTTAGGCCCCCTAAACCTGGTTCCTTTTTAATTTGTTTTGTTTTATTTCTTTTATATTTTATTTTGTGTTTTATTTTAATTTTGGTGAAGTTTCAGTACACACATATATATATATTTTACGATACTGTATACATGCATATATATATATATATATATGAAATTTCAAACAAGGAGAATTCAATAGGAATATATAATATATATTCAATATCGGGTGACCATATATACAACCTCGAACAAGTTTCCATATTACACAATTAAGATGGATGACCATACACAAATTCGAACAATTAAGATGGCTTATGCGGATAATAGTCATCGCCGGTGAACGCATGGTACTCTCCTTCCTTATCGATGACATGCCTAAGGAAAAATCCTGCTATTTCCTCTTGAATTGGTCGGAAGCGAGCTTCTGGAGTAAGCGCCCTCCGCAAGTTATTGAGACCCCTCCGCGTGGTCTCGTCCTTCTTCCTCTCAGAGATTTCTTTCCGTATGTTCTCACAGACATAGTATCCACATAGACTGGTCCCCGGTGGCTGCTTATCCACACCTTTGACCACATTTTTAAATTTTAGCTCATGTTTGAATCCACCGACATGTCCAAGTGAGAACTGTCTCCAAACTCTACATTGCAAATAAAATTAAATGAACAAGGGAGTTATTAGCTTAGGAAATGAACAAAAGAGACCGATCGATATAGAGCGCAAATGATTGAAAAATAATTACCTTTGCATCATTTTTCTCATGTTGATCCAAAGATCTGTATTTGAATTCATAGAGTCAAAGATCAAAACTATGGAGTTCTGAAGATCAATTTTTAGCAGAATCCAGTGGAACCTGCGGACACGTTAGATGCACAGTCATGCATAACTTATCGATTAGACATACCATGCATGGAGTAAACAAAAGAGAATGGGAACATGAGAGAAACACTCACCCAAAAAGGTAAGGAAATAGAATATATCTTTTGGATTCATGATTTTTAAAAAATTTGTACAAGTCTTTCTCCACGTCTTTGGGGTGACGTTCTAACATAGTTCCATTAATGATTTGTGGGTCAATGAACCCAACATCATGGATGAGTCTTATTTTGCATTCCCAAATCTTCAATCTGCATAATAGCGTACGCAACAATATAGTTAGGACAATATATATATATATATAGTGTAGGCAATGAAGAACGAGATGAGGTAGAAATAAATCACTTACAGAACGTAGCAACTCAGGATAGATTTGTCGAGCTCACGCAGATTGAACAGCTGGAACAATTCATTCATCTCAACTGTTACAGAGTACTTTTTAGTGTGATGCTCCTCTGTATAATCCACATACACAAATTCTTTGTCGGTCCATGTTATGAAATGTTTGTACCAACGTAGCAGAGCTTGCATTAGTGGTGGTAGATCCTTTTCCTTCACAGGCTCGACGAGAGGCCCTTTCTTCTCATATTGTAATCCTACCTCAGCCACTGACGCATCGTCTAGGCCTAAAAAGAGACGAAGAGATATACCGGCCTCGGACGCATTTTGCATGGCAGTAGGTACAGTCAATCCCATTGCTGCCACATCATTTATGACCTCGGGGTCCTGTTCCGGAGCGGCTTTCACTATGAGCGGGGGGATCGACTGTTTACTCTGCATCCCGAGCTGGGCAACTTGTTTCCCGCTTTTTTTCATTTTTCCTTTTCCTTTCTCCTCCTCCACTATTTTTGCTTTCTCTTTCTCCTCCTCCAATATTCCTGCTTGCTTATGAAGTTCAATATCATAGTCTTTAGGCAAATTCTTCACGGCTTGGGACACTGTCGACAAAAAACCCGTAGCCCAATAGTCTACAATCGGAGGGAATACTTCCTTGGGCTTAGGCTCCTTTAGCGCCTTCAGTCGGCCCTTCCATTTGTCAACGTCAGCCTTCACGGCCAATTTGGTTTCAGCATCACTAAGTTCCCAAGGCCTTGGGGGGAGAGGCTTCAGTGATGGCTCCTGTCGCACCCTGATTTCTAGGGGATACTCACCGTACGAACTGGATAGCAGATGCTTGGATTATGGGGCATAACTGCTCCCACGTCCCAGCTTCCTGGTAGGCCTGCGCTTATGCGCGACAACACAAGCCCTGCTATTCCATCGTCGATGTAAACTATCCACTAGAGATCAAAGGCACTTCCGTCGACGTACTTCAAACCATACACACATGGTACGTCAACGGCGTTGAACAACTGATATCACAACAGATCTCTACGACACAAAAGATTGAAATAAGTTGCAAATGGCTCTCATTAGAGCAGAGATAGCAAATACAATCATTCAGAGGGCACCTGCCCCAACAATACATCATTACAATACAGCGGAAGCATTCAACATGTCTGAGTACAGACAAGAACCAAATAGGCCTAAGAGGCCGGAAACAAACAGACGGAGCCCATCCACGAAGTCTCGGATCCTGCCCGGGTCCGCTATCTACTCGTCAGCAGTCTCGTCGTCATACTCCACGTAGTAGCCACCATGTAGATCCTCGGAAACGTCGTCTGCGTAAACCACAGCCCCAAAGGGGTCAGTACATAAACGTACTGGCAAGCAAGACTCACAGTTCACCAAAGTATAACCCGTCAACACCAAGCACAGATGCTTTGGGTTCAACGGAAGGAAGGGGATATAAAAGATGCTGCAACTGGCTGCGCTAACCAACTACAGAATCATACTACAACTGCCGGCTAACAGAAAGGAGATAAGATCGAGGATTGTAACCAACTGAAAGATAACTTCAAACAAACCCATCCTGGATCTCGCCCCTTTTCCAAAGAAGCAATCCGAGGATAACTCACACAGTTGTATTAAAGGTGAATCAAGTTATTGTGTCATCAACCTATTACTAGTCAAGTTATTAATCATTGGGTGTAACATGTTGGATCATTATGTTTAAGTTGTCCTGAGTACTTGTTAGCCAGTACTTTCACCAAGTAATCCATAACCGCGGAAAACACGGCTTCTCGAGAAGATTATCCCTGCAGGGTTGCACCAATTTGGCCGTACACTCAAGAATAACCCGCCAGATGGAAATGCACTTCCACCAAGCGGGGTACTCTACACAACCAACCATTCTTCGCATCAAGCCCAAAGAACCTTGGGCGCACGGCTAATCGAGCCCAGAAGAAAATGGACCCTCATAGCACTCTAAGAACGTGTCCCCCTATATGCCGACTACAAAAGTTCCACCCTGGCCTGGGCTCGCAAAAACATGCATGCGGCAAATAGAACACACGAACTAAATGAGGCGATTTGGACGAGATGCGAATCAGGTCAAGTTGAGGGGGGCGCCCATACTCGCTTCCCAAATGCGGGTAGTGCGCTCATCATGGATCAGTAGACAAGACCCTTTTCCTATTAGGGTCGACACTAGCAGGCTTCAAAACCTCTCATGGGCCTCCTGCCGGTGCCTTATCATCAAAGTTATTATTAACAGTAACATTAGCATGATTGATTGATTAAACATCGAGCCCCCACAACATAATGAAATAGTAACAGAAAGTAACGGGTAACAGACTCGAGCAAAACAACCTAAGCATGCTAGTAAGACACGGGCTCAAACAATGGTTATAGGTGTGGAGGTGAGGCAATATCAGGGTTAAGGGATTCATGTGATGGGTTCGTAACAGAAACAACTACTACTAAGGCTAGCAGAAATAGACAACGGAAAGTATCGGTAACCAATGTTGAAAGGAACACAGTGGTTCATGTGAGTGATAACTTGCCTGCAAACCCAGTAGCCTGGTACTGAGCTAAATCCTTAGAAGGGGTGTCGTAAGTATCGTCGATCTCAACGTCGTCGTATATCCGGGAAGAAGCAAACAAACATTGCAGAAAGATAAACAATCAATATAATGGCATAGGTGCACAAACATGGGATGATGCATGTCAATTTAATTGATGCAACAACATAAACTAGCTGACAAGATAGAAACATGATTAAATGGACCCATATGCAATTGGATTGCATATGGAAAGCCCATGATTTCTGGTTGAATTAATTGTTTTACAACTAAGCAACATGTGAAAGTGGATTAGCATGATGCATGGATGAGGAAAACAACAAAATAACAACAATAGAACCAAATGGAAATAAGGTTCAAGAAGTTTAGAAATTCATTTATTAATTTAGGAAATTTTGGGTTACTTAAAGGTGCCACACAAGCATTTGTTGTTTTCACCAATTTTAATTGTTCAAAATAGATAACAAAGTTTATATTTGATAAGAACACACAATTTTAGGTGGATTGCATGTTTCACTTGTTGAAAAAGGATTTCAAATAAATTATTTATGAATTAAACAAGTTTAAGCAAGAATTAAATGAATTTAATTCAAACATGAGCTTATTTGAATTTTTATTTGTGCAAAACATTAAACCAAATTCATATTTCAAAAGTTTATACTTTTATGGTTGGAAAACATATTTTATATGCCCCAAAAGAATTTGTTTTGATCAAGTTATAAATTTAACAATATTAAATGAATTAAAAAGATTTAAATTATTTAACCACTTTTAATTATTCAAAACATGAAACAAATTTTATATTTGGAAAGGTGGTTTAATTTTGCATGGAAAACATATTTCATTTGTGGAAATTGGATTTAAAATGAGCAAGTTATTATTTTGGCAATTTTAAATGCAATAAACAAGAAACAGTTGTTTTCAGCAATTTAAATTATTCAAAACAGCAAACAAAATTTATATTTGGAAAGTACATGAAAATTTGATTGGAAAACATATTTAGTTTGTGAAATTTGGAATTTTTATGAACAAGTTATGAATTTTGCAAGTTTAAGTGAATTTGACAAGTTTTCAAATATTGCACCAATTTAAAATATTCAAAACAGTAAACAAATTTTATATTTGGGTAGAACATTTAATTTGGTATTGAAAACATATCAAAAATGTTGGATTTGGAATTAAAATGAATTATTTATGCAATTTCCAATTTTAGGGTGCAATCTGCCATTTTTATGGATCTAGGGACTTTGAAATTATTTTCCAGGGGCTAGATTTTAGTAAAAGGGGCCTAGGTGTGATTTGCAGTTGTTCTAGGACTGAAGAAATAAAACAGAAAAAAAGGTGTTTAATTGGCAGGGGGTGGGATTTGAACCCACCCCCTCTGGCTTGCGCTGGGGAACCCAACCAGTGGGCTGGCTGCTCTCGGTTGTAATAGGTAGGGGCCTCGGGGGGTATAAGGTTTTGCGCGCGGTTCTTAACTGAACATAACAGATCGCTGTCTGAACCCAATCGATCTCTGCACTTCTACAGCGAACGGAGGCAGCAGGGAGGCGGATGATGGCCGCGGTGGCCGGCTCGCCGGAGGGCCGTGGGGTTGCGGCCAAGGAGAGGGAAAGGAGGCGAGATGGGGGAAGAGGAGGTGGGCGCTCACCTTCGATCTGTCGATGCAGAAACAGCAGCAGGCGAGGGCGGACAGCAGGAAGGCGGCGGCATCTTGGCGGCGACGGCGCGGCCACTACGAGCCCTCCCGGCGGTGGGCGAGGGGACGGGGAGACGGAGGGAAGCACACCGGCTCCATTCCCGCCACCCATCACTCCTCGAGGTGAACAGGTAGGGGCCGCGATGAGGGGAGATGGTGGAGCTACGGTGGTGTGGTGTTGCAGGGTTCAGACAACGAAAAGAAAATAGCAGAGAGGTGATCGGGGAAGAGGAAGAAGGGATGGCGGCTGGGGGAGAAGGGTTAGGGTTGATGGCTCGGGAGGGTAGGTAGTTATAGGGCATAGAGCTCGTACGGCTGATCATCCAGGGGAGGGAGCGAAGATCGAGTGGCTGTTTCTGTGTTCGTACAGGGAGGAGGAAGACGACAAGGGGTGAGGGAAAAGGTACTGGGCCAAGAGTCATGGGCTGAGGTGAGAAGAGAAAAGGAAAAGGGTGGGCTGCCCCTCTCCTAAGTTTCTTTTTATTTTTCTTATTTGCTTTTTTTTTGTAGTGAGAGGAAAAGGAAGAAAAGGATGGTTTGTGGGTTAGTGAAAATTTGAGAAAAAATTAGGGAAACTCTTTAGGCCAAATGCAACCATTTGGCAACTTTTATTTTTCCATGTCTTGGAATTTGGTGATGTTTGGTGATTGCTTTGAATTTGAAACCAAATTAGAGGAATTTTAATATTAATAAAACATTAAGAAACCATGCTTTGGAATAGGGTTACCACTAGGATTTTTGAAGGGTTTAAAGAGTGCAAAAGGGGTGGTGAATTGTATGGATTCAAAAGGTTAATGATTTTGAGGATTGGTTTGGATTTGAAATGATTTGGAATGAATTGTGGAATTTAATTGTTTGGTTAAGACCAACAATTTTTAGGAGTTAGCAACATGGAATAGAAAGGAACAATTTGGTTGTTTTCATTTGTTATTTTTATTCCAAAAATTGTAACAGAACAAGTATGAAAAATTGTTTGAGTAAGGTTTGAATTTGAGTTGTGAAAACAGTGGAAAACAATTGAATTTGAAAAGGGTTTGATTATTGGATGCATTTTTATAGAAATAAAACAATAGTTTGGAATCACACTTTAATGGAAACATATGATTGTTTTATTCTGAAATATCATTTTGGAAATTGTAACATCACAAGGATGAAACAAAAGGTTTGAATTTTGGTTTGAAATTCAAATAGAAAACAAAGGAAAACAAATGAAAACAGAGGAAAACAAATGGAAAACAAACAAAACAAATGCAATCAACATGATGCCATGATGCAAAACATAAAATAACAGGGAGCAAACATTCTAATGGCTATTTTTCAGACTTGGGATGTTACAAAACGCCCCCCCTTGAAGGAATCGCGCCCCGAGATTCCTACTGAGAAAAGAAAAGGTCCGGAAACTTCTTGGGGAGATCCTCTTGAACTGTGACACGTGAAACACATCGTGCACCTTGGATAGACGTCAGGGAATTTGCAAACCACCGGAACATTTTCAAGTAAAGGGAGAGGTTTTTGTATTGAGGGTGTATAGCTGAATTGAACTTGATTCATTTGGAGAATAGATTATCTGGCTAGAATGGTGGAACAGAGTTATTGACATCAATGCAACACCAGGAATAATCATCAATGTCAGAATCATCAACATGAGAGTAACGAGGAATATGTGGCCTCCCATTAGAATTGGATTGTTCTCACTTATCTTGGAAGTCAACATTTGAGATCCCGGTGAGTGAACAGAGTATTGATTGCTTAGTGGAACCAGAAATGGGGTTGTATGTTGTGGAAAAGATTGTTGACACAAAGGAATGTGATTCTCCGGTATGAAATAACACTTTAGCTGGAATAGAGTTTACGGGGAAGTTTTGATTAGACGCCGGTAGAAGAACTGAAATGGGAAAACAACAACAAGATTTCAACGGACGAAAAGGATGTTGAGAAGAACAGCATATCAACATCGGGGAAAACGAGAACAAACCTCCTGAGGTACTACGGAAAACCCATCCGGGCTTCTAAAGGATCAATATCTACTGCTTAAGGAATAGAGGATTTGCTTCCGGGGCTTACACGCCTCCGTTCTCAACCATGAGTAGGCAACATGATAAATCATGTCACAACCACCTCCATTCCTACGGACTAGTAGATATAACCATCCTAGAGAAACCAGAATACGTGAAATCCTAACTTGAAAGTTTAGATGAGAAGGGAAAAATCAACGTTGCACTTCCTTACCAGAAAAGGGAGGGAGGGTGGGGAAAAGAAGAAAAAGAACAGAATTCCTACTCTCACGTTTCATTTTTCCTATATAGCTACAAAATAGATTCTAGACTCAACTGCGACCAGTAAAAAGGGATCCTACAGGCAGACAGGCTCTGATACCATTTGTCGCACCCTGATTTCTAGGGGATACTCACCGTACGAACTGGATAGCAGATGCTTGGATTATGGGGCATAACTGCTCCCACGTCCCAGCTTCCTGGTAGGCCTGCGCTTATGCGCGACAACACAAGCCCTGCTATTCCATCGTCGATGTAAACTATCCACTAGAGATCAAAGGCACTTCCGTCGACGTACTTCAAACCATACACACATGGTACGTCAACGGCGTTGAACAACTGATATCACAACAGATCTCTACGACACAAAAGATTGAAATAAGTTGCAAATGGCTCTCATTAGAGCAGAGATAGCAAATACAATCATTCAGAGGGCACCTGCCCCAACAATACATCATTACAATACAGCGGAAGCATTCAACATGTCTGAGTACAGACAAGAACCAAATAGGCCTAAGAGGCCGGAAACAAACAGACGGAGCCCATCCACGAAGTCTCGGATCCTGCCCGGGTCCGCTATCTACTCGTCAGCAGTCTCGTCGTCATACTCCACGTAGTAGCCACCATGTAGATCCTCGGAAACGTCGTCTGCGTAAACCACAGCCCCAAAGGGGTCAGTACATAAACGTACTGGCAAGCAAGACTCACAGTTCACCAAAGTATAACCCGTCAACACCAAGCACAGATGCTTTGGGTTCAACGGAAGGAAGGGGATATAAAAGATGCTGCAACTGGCTGCGCTAACCAACTACAGAATCATACTACAACTGCCGGCTAACAGAAAGGAGATAAGATCGAGGATTGTAACCAACTGAAAGATAACTTCAAACAAACCCATCCTGGATCTCGCCCCTTTTCCAAAGAAGCAATCCGAGGATAACTCACACAGTTGTATTAAAGGTGAATCAAGTTATTGTGTCATCAACCTATTACTAGTCAAGTTATTAATCATTGGGTGTAACATGTTGGATCATTATGTTTAAGTTGTCCTGAGTACTTGTTAGCCAGTACTTTCACCAAGTAATCCATAACCGCGGAAAACACGGCTTCTCGAGAAGATTATCCCTGCAGGGTTGCACCAATTTGGCCGTACACTCAAGAATAACCCGCCAGATGGAAATGCACTTCCACCAAGCGGGGTACTCTACACAACCAACCATTCTTCGCATCAAGCCCAAAGAACCTTGGGCGCACGGCTAATCGAGCCCAGAAGAAAATGGACCCTCATAGCACTCTAAGAACGTGTCCCCCTATATGCCGACTACAAAAGTTCCACCCTGGCCTGGGCTCGCAAAAACATGCATGCGGCAAATAGAACACACGAACTAAATGAGGCGATTTGGACGAGATGCGAATCAGGTCAAGTTGAGGGGGGCGCCCATACTCGCTTCCCAAATGCGGGTAGTGCGCTCATCATGGATCAGTAGACAAGACCCTTTTCCTATTAGGGTCGACACTAGCAGGCTTCAAAACCTCTCATGGGCCTCCTGCCGGTGCCTTATCATCAAATTTATTATTAACAGTAACATTAGCATGATTGATTGATTAAACATCGAGCCCCCACAACATAATGAAATAGTAACAGAAAGTAACGGGTAACAGACTCGAGCAAAACAACCTAAGCATGCTAGTAAGACACGGGCTCAAACAATGGTTATAGGTGTGGAGGTGAGGCAATATCAGGGTTAAGGGATTCATGTGATGGGTTCGTAACAGAAACAACTACTACTAAGGCTAGCAGAAATAGACAACGGAAAGTATCGGTAACCAATGTTGAAAGGAACACAGTGGTTCATGTGAGTGATAACTTGCCTGCAAACCCAGTAGCCTGGTACTGAGCTAAATCCTTAGAAGGGGTGTCGTAAGTATCGTCGGTCTCAACGTCGTCGTATATCCGGGAAGAAGCAAACAAACATTGCAGAAAGATAAACAATCAATATAATGGCATAGGTGCACAAACATGGGATGATGCATGTCAATTTAATTGATGCAACAACATAAACTAGCTGACAAGATAGAAACAGGATTAAATGGACCCATATGCAATTGGATTGCATATGGAAAGCCCATGATTTCTGGTTGAATTAATTGTTTTACAACTAAGCAACATGTGAAAGTGGATTAGCATGATGCATGGATGAGGAAAACAACAAAATAACAACAATAGAACCAAATGGAAATAAGGTTCAAGAAGTTTAGAAATTCATTTATTAATTTAGGAAATTTTGGGTTACTTAAAGGTGCCACACAAGCATTTGTTGTTTTCACCAATTTTAATTGTTCAAAATAGATAACAAAGTTTATATTTGATAAGAACACACAATTTTAGGTGGATTGCATGTTTCACTTGTTGAAAAAGGATTTCAAATAAATTATTTATGAATTAAACAAGTTTAAGCAAGAATTAAATGAATTTAATTCAAACATGAGCTTATTTGAATTTTTATTTGTGCAAAACATTAAACCAAATTCATATTTCAAAAGTTTATACTTTTATGGTTGGAAAACATATTTTATATGCCCCAAAAGAATTTGTTTTGATCAAGTTATAAATTTAACAATATTAAATGAATTAAAAAGATTTAAATTATTTAACCACTTTTAATTATTCAAAACATGAAACAAATTTTATATTTGGAAAGGTGGTTTAATTTTGCATGGAAAACATATTTCATTTGTGGAAATTGGATTTAAAATGAGCAAGTTATTATTTTGGCAATTTTAAATGCAATAAACAAGAAACAGTTGTTTTCAGCAATTTAAATTATTCAAAACAGCAAACAAAATTTATATTTGGAAAGTACATGAAAATTTGATTGGAAAACATATTTAGTTTGTGAAATTTGGAATTTTTATGAACAAGTTATGAATTTTGCAAGTTTAAGTGAATTTGACAAGTTTTCAAATATTGCACCAATTTAAAATATTCAAAACAGTAAACAAATTTTATATTTGGGTAGAACATTTAATTTGGTATTGAAAACATATCAAAAATGTTGGATTTGGAATTAAAATGAATTATTTATGCAATTTCCAATTTTAGGGTGCAATCTGCCATTTTTATGGATCTAGGGACTTTGAAATTATTTTCCAGGGGCTAGATTTTAGTAACAGGGGCCTAGGTGTGATTTGCAGTTGTTCTAGGACTGAAGAAATAAAACAGAAAAAAAGGTGTTTAATTGGCAGGGGGTGGGATTCGAACCCACCCCCTCTGGCTTGCGCTGGCGAACCCAACCAGTGGGCTGGCTGCTCTCGGTTGTAATAGGTAGGGGCCTCGGGGGGTATAAGGTTTTGCGCGCGGTTCTTAACTGAACATAACAGATCGCTGTCTGAACCCAATCGATCTCTGCACTTCTACAGCGAACGGAGGCAGCAGGGAGGCGGATGATGGCCGCGGTGGCCGGCTCGCCGGAGGGCCGTGGGGTTGCGGCCAAGGAGAGGGAAAGGAGGCGAGATGGGGGACGAGGAGGTGGGCGCTCACCTTCGATCTGTCGATGCAGAAACAGCAGCAGGCAAGGGCGGACAGCAGGAAGGCGGCGGCATCTTGGCGGCGACGGCGCGGCCACTACGAGCCCTCCCGGCGGTGGGCGAGGGGACGGGGAGACGGAGGGAAGCACACCGGCTCCATTCCCGCCACCCATCACTCCTCGAGGTGAACAGGTAGGGGCCGCGATGAGGGGAGACGGTGGAGCTACGGTGGTGTGGTGTTGCAGGGTTCAGACAACGAAAAGAAAATAGCAGAGAGGTGATCGGGGAAGAGGAAGAAGGGATGGCGGCTGGGGGAGAAGGGTTAGGGTTGATGGCTCGGGAGGGTAGGTAGTTATAGGGCATAGAGCTCGTACGGCTGATCATCCAAGGGAGGGAGCGAAGATCGAGTGGCTGTTTCTGTGTTCGTACAGGGAGGAGGAAGACGACAAGGGGTGAGGGAAAAGGTACTGGGCCAAGAGTCATGGGCTGAGGTGAGAAGAGAAAAGGAAAAGGGTGGGCTGCCCCTCTCCTAAGTTTCTTTTTATTTTTCTTATTTGCTTTTTTTTTTGTAGTGAGAGGAAAAGGAAGAAAAGGATGGTTTGTGGGTTAGTGAAAATTTGAGAAAAAATTAGGGAAACTCTTTAGGCCAAATGCAACCATTTGGCAACTTTTATTTTTCCATGTCTTGGAATTTGGTGATGTTTGGTGATTGCTTTGAATTTGAAACCAAATTAGAGGAATTTTAATATTAATAAACCATTAAGAAAACCATGCTTTGGAATAGGGTTACCACTAGGATTTTTGAAGGGTTTAAAGAGTGCAAAAGGGGTGGTGAATTGTATGGATTCAAAAGGTTAATGATTTTGAGGATTGGTTTGGATTTGAAATGATTTGGAATGAATTGTGGAATTTAATTGTTTGGTTAAGACCAACAATTTTTAGGAGTTAGCAACATGGAATAGAAAGGAACAATTTGGTTGTTTTCATTTGTTATTTTTATTCCAAAAATTGTAACAGAACAAGTATGAAAAATTGTTTGAGTAAGGTTTGAATTTGAGTTGTGAAAACAGTGGAAAACAATTGAATTTGAAAAGGGTTTGATTATTGGATGCATTTTTATAGAAATAAAACAATAGTTTGGAATCACACTTTAATGGAAACATATGATTGTTTTATTCTGAAATATCATTTTGGAAATTGTAACATCACAAGGATGAAACAAAAGGTTTGAATTTTGGTTTGAAATTCAAATAGAAAACAAAGGAAAACAAATGAAAACAGAGGAAAAAAATGGAAAACAAACAAAACAAATGCAATCAACATGATGCCATGATGCAAAACATAAAATAACAGGGAGCAAACATTCTAATGGCTATTTTTCAGACTTGGGATGTTACAGCTCCGGTACCCGTGTGGTCTTAGGTACATAAGGCTCCGGGTTAATAGACCAAGAGCAGGTTCCCTTGCTGTCCGCCTGCCTCTGTTTCTTCGCTGGAGGAGGAATGGGGGGCGACGTCTGCTTATCCTCCGGAGGAGGAATGGGGGGCGACGACTGATTATCCTCCGGAGGAGGAATGGGGGGAGACGGCTGCTTTTCCTCCGGAGGAGGAATAGGGGGAGACGGCTGCTTTTCCTCCGGAGGAGGAATCATGGGCGATGACTGCTTAACCGCCGGAGGAGGAATCGTGGGCGACGGCATCTTACCCGCCGGAGATTGTGGATCGGGGGACGGCGTCGAATGGCGTGAAGGAGGCGTAGGTGAACCAGCACCACCACCACCACCACTAGCACCTGCACCATCGGAGGGGGGTGGACTTGTTAGCCTTGGCGTCTCGCCTGGAAACACTATGTACTTCTTTTTCCATAGAATGAACTGGCGCTTGACATCTCCAAGTCTTCTTTCCCCTTCGGGTGTAGCTATGTCAATCTCCAGGTCCTCAAACGCTTGGACTATGTCTTCCACCGTGACACGAGCATAGCCATATGGAATGGGGTTGTTGTGATGGAGTGCTCCAGGTGTATAGGGTAAAGCACTGCCGGTAGCTACCTTCATGGAAATGTTCCCCACGGGATAATGCAGATCACATTCTTTCATCTCCTTTACATCATCCACGGGGTAGTGAGGCTCCGGTGCACGACTCTCGATCATCGGTGCATTAGCACCTGCAGGCGGGGCCTCCGTGGAAGCCACGCTGCTTCTCCGCTGATGTTGGCTTCCGAGATCCGCTGCATCTTCATGCGGCCCTGCAGCCGACGCTTTTTCTTTCTCAAGTATTCCCGCCACGATCTTCTTCAGCTCACTGACTTCCATTGCAAGATGCGACATTTGATCTGCAGCCCAGTCCGTACCTCTCTTACGGCTTCTGTAACAGTACGGGTCACCCTCCTGGGAAAACCCTACTTTCCACGGCAATCTGCCTTTGCCTCGTATATGTCCTCCGTGTTCAGGATTCCCGAGGGCATGGGTCAGTTGGTCTCTCTCTCTGTTGAACGTGAGCACGCCCTGTTGAGCTTTGGTCATTGCGTCAAAAAGGTCTTGTGTGGGAGCAAACTTTTTCTGCCGGTGAACACACTCCCCTGTCTCCGGGTCTAGCGATCCCCCATGCCCGTACCACCACATTTTGGCTCTTTCGTCCCATCCCTCTGTACCTAGATGGATTCCTCTTGCCCTCAGGCCGTCCTCCATTGCCTGCCACTTAGGCGCCGAAACGCGGTATCCTCCTGGCCCCATAACATGATGGTACTGTTTCTTTTCCGCATTAGCCTTATTTTTTGCCGACATTTCCTTGAAATGCTCCGATTTATGTTGCGTCACAAATTCTGTCCAATCATCTCTCAGTTTCTCATGTTGTCCAGTGAAAATCGGAGTCTTGCCCTTGCTGACATATTCACGGAACAATTTTTTCTTGAAGTTCCGGAATGCTTCGGCCATCTTCTGAAAAGCGAACTCTTTGACTATCCTCCTCCTCTGACGTCCACCCGGAACATCCTCACCGAATTTATCTTTTTTGTTGTATTCCGGAGGTAGAATGAAATGTGCAATAAGCTTTCTAAACATAATCTTTTTCGTTCTTTTGTCGACATAAGTGAAACCAACACGTGCTTTCTTTGGCTCCTTCCATTCCTAGACGGTGATCGGGACGGTGTCTCTAACAATGACTCCGCATTGGTTGATAAACTTTGTGGTGTGCTGTAGGGGCTTGCCGATTTCACTGACTGATTCGATGGTATATGTTTCTCCATCTTTCAACGACTTGGATTTGCCACGCTTTGTCATACTAGATCCGGCCGAGGGCTAAAATAAGAAAGAGAGTCGCGCGCGTTAGTGCATATGTATTCACATTTCAGTAAGTTTGTATCACGAGAGTCCCAATGTATATATATATATATACCTCGCCGGAGGTGGTTGTTCTTTGCAATTGGAGATCGTCGTTTGTCGACGGTTGACCTCCGTCATCAATGTCCATTCCTTCACCTCCTTGATCATCGACAATGTCCGTTCCTTCACCTGTTTCATCATCGACAATGTCCGTTCCTCCACGTTCTTGATCATCAAGGTTCAGATAAGAAGAGACTACATCGTCTTGTTGCTCATCTTCTGGGCCCGGTACATAATGGGTCTGGTTGGCTATCATGCCGTATATAATACCTTCAGCCTCCTGCTCTGTATACGGCAAGGCTCCATTGTCCGCCATATGTCACTCCTGCAGACATGCATATAGTAAAAATTAATTAAGTATATAAGAGACTTAGCAAATATTACACCCTCTTTCTCAAATTGTCCGCCATATGTCACTCCGGTGGAAGAACGATGACCACCGGAGGGGGAAAACCATACTTTAGAGGTGTGTCCAAGATTAGTTCCTCAAATGACTTGGAGAACCCCATAGCTACGTTGCATTTGCTTTTCTGGTCATTTTGGTATATTACACTTAATATTCTGAATTTATTGAATTAAAACTTATTTTCATTATTTTTTTGACTTAGGAATATTTAGGGTTAGTAGAATTAGCAAATATTAGTACAAATATATTTTTAGGGTTAGTAGACTTAGGGTTAGCACTTTGCAAAAAAAGAGTGCAGCCCAACTTTTGACTTAGGAATTTTTTTGACTTAGGATTTATTTTAACTTAGTAGGAAATTTTTTGACTTAGGAATTTTTTTGATTTAGGATTTATTTTAACTTTGCAAAAAAAGAGTGCAGCCCAACTTTTTTTTTTTGAGAATCCGAGTGCAGCCCAAGAGCGTTTTTTTTTCTCTCCCGCAGGCCGTGACGTCAGCGTGACGTCAGCGTCTCTGTTTCGTCTTCCTCCGGCGAGGGCCACGGCGCCACTCTCCTCTCTCCCCCGCGAGCACGGCCACGGCCACGGCCACGGGCACGGCCACGGGCACGGGCACGGGCACGGCCACGCACCACGGCACGGCCACGTACGGCCACGGGCACGGGCACGGCCACGACCACGGCACGGCCACGGCCACGGCCACGGCACGGCCACGGCACGGGCATGGCCAAGCACGCACGCACGGGCACGGCCAAACCCTAAACAGATCCTCCGGCGGGGGCCACGGCCGTCGTCGTCGTTTAATTCCGATCGTCGTGCACGGTCCTCCAGAGATCCTCAAGAACGCACGGGCGGGCACCTACCGGAGACAGAATCGGCGAGGGCGGCGGGCAGCAACCGGAGACGGAATCGGTGGGGGCGACGGGCAGCAACCGGAGACGGAATCGGCGAGGGCGGCGCGGAGAAGACGAGATGTGTTTGGGACTTGGAAATTTTTGGGGGCAGAGAATATATAGGGGCAGCCTTTAGTCCCGGTTGGGGACACCAACCGCGACTAAAGGCCCCCCCGCGGACCTTTAGTCCCGGTTGGTGTCCCCAACCGGGACTAAAGGGGTATTTTTTTTCGCGGCGTTTTCGTTCCCGCGCGGAAAGAGCCTTTAGTCCCGGTTCGTGACAGGAACCGCGACTAAAGGTGGTTTTTCAAATACTTTTCCTTTTTCCAATCTTAAAGTACAAATAATATATCAGAAAATTTTGAAAAATAAAACTAATTCTTTTTAAAATCTTAAAAATACAAATAATATATCAGAAAATTCAGAAAAATAAAACTAATCATAAAGATTCACACACATCTTGAATATATATATATAGATAAAAAAGGCAGTACATAATGGCTAGAGTGGATCTAAACCTAAACGGAGAGCATAGATGCATGATCTGATATCTGCTAGTCATTCTCCTGCCTAGGCCTATAGTACATGTACTCGTAGTCGTCGTAGTCGCCGCCGCCGTCGTCGTCACTATCGTCTGACGGTGCTCTGCACTCCCTCGGAGGATCACGACTCCAGGACTGGGCCTGAGGGTAGCGCAGGTGGGGGATATCGCCGGCCCTGATGTAGTCCATGACGCTCTGTAGAGTCCGGCCGGACCACCATAGCCGACGACCGGCCTCGCGAAAGTTCCCAGGAGGCAGGCCGTCCTCCTCATACCTGGCGAGCGCCCTCTCACGCCGATTGATGAAGAAGGCATCCCAAGTATGCTGGTTATCGGGATGCCAACTGGGATTCCTCCGCTGCTCCGGCGTGAGCTCGTGATAGTAGTGGTTCGTGATGGCCGCCCGACGCGCCACACCTTGAGGAAGAGGAGGGACCGGCACTCCTCCGGCGCTCAGCATCCAACCGGCGGGAACGTTGTAGCCGCACGGGCAGGGGTAGTTCGAGGCGGAAAGTGCCTCCACCTGGATGAATGTTAGAGTGGGTACGGTAGAAGCCATGAGAGAGAGTGGTGAGTTTGTATGTGTTTATGCCAATGGTGTGGCAATGCATACATATATATAGCGAGAAGAAAACATCCCTTTAGTCCCGGTTGGGGACACCAACCGGGACTAAATGGGTTAGGGTTTCGTTTGGACCAATCAGATAGAATCACACGGATCGTGTGTTTCTTTAAAGCTCTTGTGAGTCGTTGAATCCGGGGTGTGTTCCTTTCGAGCTGTTGTGAGCCGTTGGATCAGGGCTACGGTGTGTTTCTTTCGAGCTGTTGTGAGCCGTTGGATGAGGTGGTTTCTTAACCGTTGGATCAAAACCCTAGCACAACACTTTGTGAGCCAGAGGACCCTATATATAGCCCACCTTCATACACCGGTCAGTTCATCGAGCAAATACAAAACATCCGGATTCGCCATCATACGTCCTGCCGTGCATTTGGTATGCATATTGCACCCAGTAGCCACGGTGGGGCTGTATGATGGAGATACCGATTGTTTTGTTCTACATCCCCCTTTAAGGTTTGATACATCATATATTCAGTTTATCGAGCAAGTACAAAACATCCGGTTTCGCCATCATACGTCCTACCGTGCATTTGGTATGCATATTGCACCGAGTAGCCACGATAGGGCTGTATGATGGTGATACCGATTGTTTTGTTCTACACCCCCCCCTTTAACACATCCATCCATGCTATGGGTCAGTGTTCACTTTGAGCTCGGTTAGTAATGTGCAACTATTTGCTTGGTTCTGTTAGGGTGGCGCGTGGCGCGGGAGTTGCGACGCGTGGCGCGGGAGTTCTGACGCGTGGCCAGGAGGGCGCGGTATAAACTGTCGCGCCTCGAGCGCGTCTTCTCCTCTCCACGCACCGTCGCGCTTCCACCATGCCTCCGAGGAGGAACAACACCACCGGCTTTCGCGGCGTCCGAGCACGGCAGAACAGAATGTTCAGCGCAGATATCCGCTGGGGGGACGACCCCCTCGGCTCCTTTGCGACGGCGGCGGAGGCCGCCCGCGCCTGGGACGCGGCGGCCTGGCGCCTCAACCGCCCGCGTTCGCTGATGAACTTCAACGACTACCACACCGTCTGGGAAGCGGAGGCCAGGGCGCCGAAGCCGCAGATCGTCACTGCCGCCGACCACCTCCACCTCCGTCACCGCGCGTTTCAGGGCCTAGTCGACGCCAGGGAAGAACGCGTCGTCCGCGAGTATTACCGGAACAACCCGGGGGAGGAGAGCGCCGACGAGGAGCTCTGGCAGACCCGCGTGGCCTAGCGGGCGGAGCGCCGCCTCGAACGC
Source organism: Alopecurus myosuroides (assembly GCA_028641055.1). Classification (NCBI taxonomy): domain Eukaryota; kingdom Viridiplantae; phylum Streptophyta; class Magnoliopsida; order Poales; family Poaceae; genus Alopecurus; species Alopecurus myosuroides. The sequence goes on from CM054057.1 coordinate 181,678,340, forward strand.
CACCTCGCGTTAGATGCCGCTCGGGAGGCGAGGACGAGGGCGCTGCAAGAGCTTCGTCGGTCCGACCGCGCCGGCGAAGTCTGGGCCTCCGACGATCCGAGGTGGGGGCCTATCTCGGACATACCATCATGCACCTCCGACGACGACGAGGAGGTCACCGACGAGTTCGCCGACGTCGATGACCCGGAGGAGGTCACCGACGAGTTCCCCGACGACGACGACGAGGAGTAGTGTTCGTATGTTCTCTCTTTTTAATAAAAGAATTTGTATTCCGCAAGGTTCGTATGTTCGTATGTTTTCTGTTTTTAATAAAAGTTATGAAATCAGATATTTTATCTCACAAAGTTTTGAGACATTTAAGTAATTTTCTGTTTTCCATGCTTTCCACTCGTTTTCTCAAATATTTTGCAAAGGAGTTAGTCTTAAACACATCAGAGATAATATAATTCACATGATCCATTCAAAAAAGTTTGGTACACAATAAATTATTACACATCAATTCTTCCCTTGTGTCCCTGCTTTCTTACGATCTGGCCGTATCCATGGAGCATCGTCATCATTTAACTTAATGCTTGGGTCAGTGTTGACTTTGAAGGGCGGAATTTCACCAAACATATTATAATCTTCTGACATGTCTGTCTTGTCCTCCACTCCCACGATGTTTCTTTTCCCTGAAAGAACAATGTGGCGCTTTGGATCATCACATGATGTACTGATCGTTTTATTATCTTTCCGTTTTCTCGGTTTGCTACTCATGTCCTTCAAATAGAAAACCTGAGCGACATCTTTGGCTAGGACGAATAGTTCGTCAAGGTAACCAAGATTGTCGAAATCCACCATTGTCATTCCGTATTGCTCGTCCACCTTTACCCCACCTCCTGTTAGCTTGAACCATTTGCACCGGAACAAAGGGACCTTAAAGGAGGGTCCATAGTCAAGTTCCCATATCTCCTCTATGTAACCATAATATGTGACCTTTTGCCCAATCTCGGTTGCTGCATCAAAGCGGACACCACTGTTTTTGTTGGTGCTCTTTTTATCTTGGGAGATCGTGTAAAATGTATTCCCATTAATCTCGTACCCTTGGAAAGTCGTTATAGTCGAAGATGGTGTCTTGGCCAACATGTACAGCTGATCTCCAACATCATTGTCATTCATTAAATGTTTTCGCAACCAACTGCCGAAAGTCTCCATGTGGGCCTTTCTAATCCATGATTCAGGCTTCCCCGGGTTGTTCGAGCGTAAAATATTCTTGTGTTGCTCGAAGTACGGAGCCACCAAGCTCGAATTTTGCAGAACTGTGTAGTGTGCTTCAGTCATAGAATGACCGTCCATACATATCGTTGATTTCCTTCCGATCGTGCCTCTTCCACTTAGTCTCCCCTCGTGCCGCGATTGAGGAATACCAATCGGCTTAAGGTCAGGAACATAGTCAATACAGAACTCAATTACCTCCTCATTTCCATAGCCCTTTACGATGCTTCCTTCTGGCCTAGCACGGTTACGAACATATTTCTTTAATACTCCCATAAACCTCTCGAAGGGGAACATATTGTGTAGAAATACAGGACCGAGAATGGAAATCTCTTCGACTAGGTGGACCAGGAGGTGCGTCATAATATTGAAGAAGGATGGTGGAAACAGCAACTCGAAACTGACAAGACATTGGACCACATCGTTCTGTAACCGTGGTAGATCTTCTGGACTGATTACCTTCTGAGAGATTGCATTGAGGAATGCACACAGCTTCACAATGGCTACTCGAACATTTTCCTGTAGGAGGCCCCTCAAAGCAATCGGAAGCAATTGCGTCATAATCACGTGGCAGTCGTGAGACTTCAGGTTTTGGAACTTTTTGTCCGCCATGTTTATTATTCCCTTTATATTCGACGAGAAGCCAGACGGGACCTTCATACTGCTCAGGCATTCAAAAAAAATGACCTTCTCTTCTTTCGTAAGAGCGTAGCTGGCACGACCTTGAAACCATTCCGGATGCCGGTCATCTGGGTCTTTCAAAAGTTGCTGATCCCGCCGTGCTTCCTTTGTATCCTTTGTCTTCCCATACACGCCCAAGAAGCTTAGCAGGTTCACGCAAACATTCTTCATAACATGCATCACGTCGATTGCAGAGCGGACATCTAGGACTTTCCAATACTGTAGCTCCCAAAATATCGATTTCTTTTTCCACATGGGTACGTGCCCGTCAACTCCCTGCGGAACTGATTGTCCGCCAGGTCGACCCTTTCCAAAGATGACATTCAAATCCTTGACCATATCAAATATCTCAGCTCCAGTACGTTCCGCAGGCTTCGGCCGGTGATCTGCCTTGCCATTGAAATGCTTGCCTTTCTTTCTTACGTTATGATTTCGGGGAAGAAATCGACGATGACCCAGGTACACGTTCTTCCTACAATTATCCAAAAATACACTTTCAGTCTCATGTAAGCAGTGCGTGCATGCTTTGTATCCCTTATTTGACTGTCCCGAAAGGTTACCGAGAGCAGGCCAATCGTTGATGGTTACAAAAAGCAACGCTCGTAGGTTAAATTCCTCTTCTTTGTGCTCATCCCACACAGGTACACCAGGTCTGCACCACAATTGTAAAAGTTCATCAACTAATGGCCTTAGGTACACATCGATGTCGTTGCCGGGTTGCTTCGGACCTTGGATGAGCACTGGGCATCATAATGAACTTCCGCTTCATGCACAACCAAGGAGGAAGGTTGTAGATGCATAGAGTCACGGGCCAGGTGCTATGGCTGGAGCTCTGCTCGCCAAAAGGATTCATTCCATCAGTACTTAGACCAAATCTTATGTTCCTTGCGTCAGCTGCAAAATCTTTGAACTCTCTGTCGATCTTTCTCCATTGCGTTCCATCAGCGGGGTGTCTCAACTCCCCGTCGGACTTACGGTCCTCTTTGTGCCATCGCAACAACTTGGCATGCTCTTTGTTCATGAACAGGCGTTTCAGCCGAGGTATTATAGGAGCATACCACATCACCTTGGCGGGAACCCTCTTCCTGGGTTTCTCGCCCTCAACATCGTCACCAGGGTCATCGCCTCTGATCTTATAACGCAATGCAGTGCATGCAGGGCATTCATTCAAATCCTCGTATGCACCGCGGTAGAGGACGCAGTCGTTAATGCATGCATGTATCTTCAGAATCTCTAAACCTAGAGGGCACACAACCTTCTTTGCTTCGTACGTACTGGCGGGCAACTCGTTATTCTTCGGAAACATATTCTTCAACATTTTCAGCAAATTTTCAAATGATGAGTCAGCTACACCTTCCCGTGCCTTCCATTTCAGCAAATCCAGTGTGCAGCCCAGCTTTTTCAGACTATTGTCGCATCCTGGGTACAGCGACTTCGTGTGATCCTCTAACATGCGATCCAAATTCTCCCTCTCCTTGTCAGTTTTGCAGCGTCTCCGTGCATCAGCAATGGTCCGACCAAGATCATCAGCGGGCTCATCATGTGCCTCTTCTTCACCTTCACCAAACCCTTCCCCACCTTCAGCATCATCCTCCATGAAGGTATCACCGAAAGCGTCATGATAGTTGAAATCGATATCATCCTCTTCTTCATCTTCTTCCATTCTAACCCCTCTTTCTCCATGCTTGGTCCAACAATTATAGCTTGGCATGAAACCGTGCCGAAGCAGGTGCATGTGAACGACTCTTGAGGAGGAGTGACCCTTCTCATTCTTACATTCAGCACATGGACAGATAATAAAACCTCGCTGCTTGTTCGCATTTGCCACTACGAGGAAATCTTTCAAACCCGTAGTAAACTCGCCGGAGAGTCGGTTACCGTACATCCATTGCCGATTCATCTGCATTATTATTATATAAAGTATATAATTAACCATCATGCATTTGTTAAACTAACTAGCTGGAAATAATACAAATCATGAAAGGGTTCAAGTTGCTAACCGCGACCGCGGAGGTAAAATAAATGAAAACGCTCAAGTGCGGCTCGGACACTTAATATCATGTGTGTTTCATGCTATCGGGCATTTCATCGAACACCTAGTGTGCATAGTAGGAACCAAAAGCATACCCACCACCCCTTGTGAATGTTGTGAGCAGAAGTGACACCAAATGTGGCTAAGTGCAGCGAGCTGAGTTCTATATATAGGGATGGGCCTTTAGTCCCGGTTCACCTGGACAACCGCGGCTAAAGGCCGTGGGGCCACACCGATGACCTATTAGCCCCGGTTGGTATGGACAACCGGGACTAAAGCCCCTCCCCTCCGACAGCTGTGGACCGAGCGCGCTGGGCCCAGACTATTGGTCGCGGGTCTCGTCCCGAACCGCGACTAAAGACCCCTATGGTCGCGGGCCGATTATTTTGGGGACTAATGGGGGCGTACCGAAGGCCTATTTTCTACCAGTGGACCGGGATGGCCTAACCGATCATGCCATAGGCTGAAAAGTTTAGAGCTTCTAAAAACAGTTTTAAGGGTAGTGTACACAGACGGCACTACAATCTTGTTGTAGCACAACCCGCTAGCGAATGAAGGAAGCCTTTTGACAACATGTTTACCATTTTCATCGTGCTTTGTGATGAGTAGGTATTCTTTACCATTGTCATCATCATGGGTCTCAATGTGGAAACCATTAGCACGAATATCTTTGAAACTTAAGAGAGTACGAGTCGATTCTGGGTACAACAATGTCTCATTGATGACCAAAGTTGTTCCCATGAGTATAATAGTCGCTCGTCCGGAGCCAACTACATGCGGACCGCATCCGGCGATCGTTGTAATATTCCCCTCAATTTTAGTAATAGACTCAAAATACTTTGTTTCTCTCAAGATGGTATTAGTGGTGCCGCTATCAGCGAGACACGTTTCCTCCATTCGGGCGCCACACGTGTTCTAAAATATAGCGTCTAACTAATAAAAATGAAGCGAGGAAGGTGTTACATTAATACATAAACGCACAAATATTTCAGAACATAGCACAATAATCTCTATTAAATGATGGAATAAATGGATGAAAATAAAGTCATCCAATCGCTGAATAAATGTTGGTGAAAACAAATATTATTGCTCTTATAGAGCTTACAACCAAATCGAAATAATTGTATCAAATTTATTGCCATAAAGGAAACATGAATTAAATAAGGGAATTTAGGTGGATTCCGCAAAGTATCCAACCACCTCAGCCCTAATCTCGAGCTCACTCGTCTTCTCTTCATTAGCGAGCATCGCCGCGGCAGAGTCGATGTCCAGTTGTGGCGCTGGAGGGGGCACGGTGTGCGCAACCTCCATGGGCACGATGGCGTTCGTGGGAACCGCCTCATCTGCCTCCACATGCGCCTCGCTCTGCGCCACAACGGGCGCTGCGGTGGGCGTGGGGATCATCACGGGTCCTGCTGCGGGTGCCGGTGGTGCCTCCACCTGGACAAGGTGTGTCTCGCGTGCCTTCTTGGCCTTGTACGCGTCCACGACGTGCTTTGGGGCACGACACTGCCTTGAGAAATGGGTATTGGAGCCGCAACGGAAGCAATCCTGGGGCCTTGCCTCCCCCTGACCCGCCTGATGTTGCTTGGCCGGGTGGGGAGGGTTAGGTCCCTTCTTGCCTTTCTTGCCACGCTTCTTGAACTTGGTCTGGCGCACCTTGTAGGCGTCGACATAAACTTCCTGACTTGGACCCCCTCCGAAAGGCTGCGAGTTGAAGTTCTTTTTGAGAACCTCATCCTGCACCTCAGCCACTTGGACGGCGTCAATAAGCAGAGCATACTGCGTGAAGTTCCCCTCACGGTAGTTCCGCGCACTTTGGAGAGCTGATGGATGGAACGTGGAGAGAGTCTTCTCAATCTTCTGACTTTCCGTGGTAGTGGTACCACAGAGCTGAAGTTGAGTACATATCCGGTGTAAAGCCGAATTGTTGTCTCCCACCGTCTTGAAGTCCGCAAACCTCAGACACATCCAATCCGCCTCCGCCCGTGGCTTAATGGTGTACTTCAACCTAGCAAACCGTGCCTCGAGGGCGGTCCACAGGGCTGAAGCATTCCGTTCTGCCATGTACTCGTGTTTCAGCGTAGTACACATATGGTGGCGGAGGAAATGCAGTGCTTGGGCGTTTTTCTGCCGGAGTGGTGGTGCTGGGGGCCGTCTGGGTCCCCGCATCCAATGCTCCCTTAAGCTTCCGATCCTCAAGAACGAGTACCACGTCCGAGGCCCAGGTCAGGTAGTTGAGCCCGTTCTGAGCCAACTCCTCAAACTCCCGGTTCATGATTTCGGCCATCTGCGATTTATGCAAAAAGTATATCAGATTACAACAGGTAATCGTTTGCATAAAGTGATGTTGATACAAAATTTCAATAAGACGACGTTCCAAAATTTAAAGGACATGCTAAAAATGCTCTACTAAGTATTAAAACAATTAACCACTGTAGTAAAACATGATATAAAAACATGTACACATAGATAATATGCTAAGCACAAACATGACGGGAAAATGGCCCTAAAAATGACTTTCCGTAATATACAAATTTAGCAAAAACAAACTATTCCAGGAAATTACAGATAATTTATTCAGCAGGAATAAAAATATACAGAAATCTGAAAAAGTATACAATTGCTAAAAAAATGTAAATTTCCGCGCAGACATGTATTCGGTCCGGCCCGTAACGGCAATAGGCCGAAACTAGACCGAGAAACAGGCCGAAGCCTACCGGCCAAAACAGCTAGCGCAGCCGTATATGGGCCCATGGCGGCAGCCAGCAGGGCCGCAGCAAGCACGGTCATCTGTACCTTCTCGCACGGAAGAACGATGATGGCGCCACGTAGTGCAATGCTCAGTGTGTTCCGTGGCGGCTTGCCGACCTTTGCAACACACGTCGAGCGACACTACATCAGTTAGTCGACGATGTCCTTTTACGTCGAAGTGCGTCGGGCGGATCGGCCATGGCGCGGCGACTGCGATGTGCGCAGCGCGCGGAAGAGCGACGACAGCGCTATGTAGTGCGATGCTCGGTGTATTGCGTGGCGGCTTGCCGACCTATGCAACACACGGCGAGCAGCTCTACAGCAGTCAGCCGACGACGTCTTTTACGCCGACACGGAAAAACGCTTCGGATGTCAATTTTCATCGTCCGTTCATCTGGAATCGAGACGGCGCGTCGCACAGCCGGTGCACAGCGGCGGTACCGTGATCATCAGGATCACGTCTGTACCGACTCCCTATGGTGTCATCATCAAATCCCCCGTGAATCCGAGAGTATCGATATTGGTCGGCGACGTATTCGTCAGCTCGACTCTCGGGAGGGAAATCGACACCATAGGTATATAAAAAAAAATGATAGACGCAAAAACGGAAAGAGAGAAACGATACGGATCCATTTTTGCGGTTAGATTTAGTTTATTCCTTGCGATCCGATGTGGTGAGGCTGCTTGATGTAGGCTCGACGGCGGCTCGATGGAGAAGCTCGTGCTGATAACGTGTTATGCACCCTCTGCCGGCTGGCCGGTCCCGAGGCTGCGTAGCGTAGTTGAAGTAGTAGATGCAACAGGGGTGTAGGCAAAAGGTACTCTTTATTTATCTCTTGTGTGTAAACACTACGTACAATATTGCCTTGCTTTATATAGGGGAAAAGATAGATCCCACCAAACCCTAAACTTTGGGAGTAAAGTTGGGCTAACGTGGACCAGGCATGCACCACCGAAGTGGGCTACGCCGGTCACACGGCCCAAGTTTCCTAACACTTTGAACAAAATAGACCTCAACCTCCTTTTTCTCTCATATCTGCTCTTGTTTTGAACAAATGGTCGGAATGATGGCAGAAAGGGGTGATCCGGAGCCCTATATGAGGCTAGCTCTACGGTTGATTATAACTGGTGCCGCCCAGAATTTGGATTTACACCGTCTCTTCCCTCTTCATTTTATCGTGTTGTGGAGGTGATATGATATTTGGCAAGTTAGGCAACCAAACAGTGCCACTAGTGCCTTGCAAAACATGTATGGCTTCAATGGCGATTGTCTTAGACATAAGGAGATAGTCATCCAACGAGTTTGCGCGAACTACATATGCAAGACACCGTATGGCAGCCGTGCATTTTTTGAAGAGATGAAAATCCAAGAAGCCCAGTGTAATCTCTCTTCAGCTCGAAGTAGTCATCATAATCCTGAACACCATGGACGATTCGCCTAAACACTTCTCTTTTCATCCTAAAACGCCGGCAAAATTCATGAGATTGGTTTGTTGGCCGCTCCGAGAAATAGTCGTCAAACAAAATCATGTGGCCGGTTTTCCTATGACAATTCTTGTTCTCCTTGCAACCTTTACTCGACCATCCATGCTTGGGACGGCTTCCTCCTTGGTGAGCACCTATGAAAGAGCGGTCATGACCATCTGATTCTCGTCATTGTCTGCAAGGGCGGCCTCCTCTACCGTCATTTGGCAAAACATGACCTTATTGTTGATATCCATACCTAGACAAGAACGAAACATTACCGTTGAGCCAGATAAGGAAACGTCGGTCAATCAACCTTTGGCAAACGTAAGAACACCTTATGTGTGGGGTGGCAGCGAGGAACAGTCGGATAGCCTGAATGACCTACGATAGCCCACAAGCACGACAGGGACCGGCAGCGAACGGAGGCGCACCAGCCTCCATCGTACGTGCTCAACTCCTGCAGGGAGATGGAAACGACAAGGGTGGCGGCGATGGTGCCAATCGATGACAATATGAAACAACATGACTTGGTGGGGGCAGATGACTACCAGCCTATGGCACGATGTCTCTATGACGAGTTGGCTCCGCCTCTTGGGTGTGCTGCTAGGACAATGTACAGTGACCCTAGGCAGAAACTAAGTTTCATGGGTCTCATGGGAGTGTCGGACACAAATTTTCTAGGTCTGGCCCATTGGAGGGTACCATTGTGAGAGAATTTTGTGTCCGGACCCCCAATGGGCCATGTGTAGCATCCCAACTTTTAATAAAGATGGAACACCTGTGTTATTGTGCTAGTCCCTGGATCAATTGCTAGCACCACAGTACAAAATGAAATATCATGCAAATGCATCAAATTCTATTACATCGCATGATCCAGTCTTTACAAAATAGTATTACAACTTGCATAGTCTTAGAAGACTAGCAGAAAACAAAGAAATACAGCGGAAAACATAGTACAACATTGAGCCCATCTTCTTCATGTGCCACAGGCAAAACATGTTGGTGATAGTCTCGAGATCCTAAACGAAATCCTCACTCGTCTTCAGAAATATCTGCAATATGGAATATGCAGCCACAAGGGAGTCAATACAATTTAATGTATTGGCAAGTAACACTATGGTGGATATAAATGGCAAGACTAATACTACATGCTCATTTGGCTGAGTGGAGTTTTGGCTAAGTTTGCATAAAGCCAGTTTTGTCCTATCTCTTTTGTAAAACAAACTTTTCTTTTCAAAGGGGTGGCAACATTGGATTAAGATCCAAGCACCACAATACTCTTCAGTTGGTCAAAATTTTACTTATTGAAATTGATGATGAGATTCTTCCGTCAATCCTTGTCCAGCTGCTCATAGTTGTCCATAACCGGGGACACAGCTAAGATCTTAGTTTGTTGACTCTGCAGAGGTTGTGCACTTTCACCCTTTGTCTTCAATTAGCCCAAACATCCTATACACCCGGAGTGCATCATGGAAAGGAGAGAATTGAGACGAGATCTTTCAGAAGAAGAAGTCCAAACCCACCGGCAAGACCCGTTCCACCTATAATTTTGCTACATCTGCTTGTCAAGCCTGGGCTGAACCCTCACAACTTAATTGATCAAGACAGAGCCCATATTGTCAAAAGGCTGCACGGGAAGCTACTAGATTTAGAGGGACATAGTAATCTCTTTGTTCCTGGGTGGCCATCCTCAAGTGACAACCTCAAGTGGAATAACCCTTAGATAAGGGCCCTGAGGAAACACTCAACATAACCCAGTCTTACCACTTCCACCCAGGTGGTTCATTCATTAGTTATACTTAGGATTTTTCCTCAACATCTAGTAAAACAATTTGTAATATTGCATAGCATCTACTAAGTTCTAAGGCTATCAAAATAACAAGGGTAAAAGAGATGGCTACACACTACTAGGATAATAGCATAGCATGGTATAACTTAGTAAAATTTCCTATCATGCATACTACTCAAAATCAACTAATGCATATAGAAAATAATGGGTAGTTGATGGTGTGTTACTTGCCTTGTTGAAGTTGGTGAAGAAATCACACTGTTCACAAAAGATCGTTGCTCTCCGTACAATCTATTCATTGAAAACACAATAACAAAATAAACAAACATTCTACCAAACAATCATACAAGTGTATAAAAACATACAGAGCAACTAACATATCCAAAGGGGTTTAACCAAGTTGGCTAAGACAAGGTCAAGGTTTGATTTTGAGAAGATTCATTCATTAATGATCCAATACTTGTTAAGGAAATTCCAAGGGCTTACTTGGGATGGACTAGGTTGAGTTATGTATAAAACTAACTTTATTATAACCATACTTGTCGAGGAAGTTCCAAGAGTTCACTAAGAATAAACATATTACTTCTTCAACTAAAGTAATACATGCAAACACTTGGTCATATTCACCTTCAAAAATATTTGAGTGACTATGTTAGTATTTTCCATTGTGGTTAGGGTAGGTCTACTAACTTCATCATCAAAGGGAAAATATTACTAAGTCTTGTGTTTTCCATTTGGGTCAATGGTTGGACAAAAATAACTTGTTATTCTTCAACTTGTATGGATTTGCTTCTAGTCCTCATGTGATTGCCTTCTTGAAGATCATCATCATGCCATCTAAGTTGTTTCCTTCCTTGGTGTGGTGCTTCTCTTGGTCTTGATAAATTCTTCTGGGCTTTCACTTCACTAATTGGTTTGGGTATGGGATGGGCAAAAAATACCACTAAGTCAAGAGAAAGAAAATAGGAAGAAAGATTAGAAAGAGAGAGGGAGATGCTTTCTTCTGAATTTCTTCACACTTGTATTTTCTTGAGTTTCCTCTAGTGGTGGAGTCTTTTCTTCAAAATTTCTTCATTGATCCTCCTTGTATTCTCTTCATGTTGCCACCAAGTTGAAAGTGAAGAGCCTTCTATTGCTTGAGTCTTGTTTTTCAGTTGCTAACTTGATGGATTCTTGAAGCAAGAATAGGGGGATGGAGGGGTAGATAGAAACCTATAGTACTAGTGTTTGAGGTTCACTACTTGGTCTCTTAGAAGGTTTACATGCAAGGGACTTGGTCTTGGATTCAAAATGGCCACAACAAACAATGGTAGAAAGAAATAGAAACAAAATTTAAGACATAATAACTAGATGGACTACTATGATGGATTTTTGGCTAAAATACATGGTCATGGTCCAAGGGTGTCCAAAATGGTTGGGAAAGTTTGTTTCTGGTTCAAGGTTGTCAAATGGGGCAATTTGCAGAAGGAACTATAGTGGAAATATTTATAGAAAATAATCTATGTCAAAAATACTAAAATAGACAACTAAATTCTAAATTCAATTTTAATTTGTTCAAATATTATTTTGGGACAGAGGATATGAAAGTACACATCCTAAGGTTTCCAAATATATTTTATTTGCAATTTTTGGATTTGTAGAATTTGAATTATGCCAAATTTCATCAAACAAGCATATTTGAATTTAAAACAAATTTAAGTTTGTCAAATTTGAATTTGGCCAGTTCCAAAAGTTTCTAGATGTGAAGGGCTTTTCAAAAAGTCCAAGATTGCTAAATTTGGCTAAGTGGTTGAAAAGATATGATGATTTGAAGTTGTAGGGGCTTTTCCTGCAAATCTGCCAAAAATCTACCGGGAGAAAAATCCAGAAATTACTAGGCCATGTGGCTTCCTGCGATTGGTTGGCTCTGTTGTCGGTATGCTGACTGGGTTGTGCTGATGTGGCAGCTGACTGGGTTAAGTGATTGATCTGGATCGTTAGATCCAGATCCAGGGGTGGGGGCTGCGTACCGCTTCGGGTTTTAATCCCGTGCGTACGATGCAGATCCAAGGTAAAAAATAAAAGGGGGAGGGGAGCTCACCGCCGGTGGCCCTCGTGGTCACCGGAGCCAATGGAGAAAGCGGCGGAGGGGCTCGGGAAAAAGACCGGCGTCAGCGTTCTGGTTGCTCCCCCGCCTCGATGAAGACCACGAAGGTAGTCAGCTCGACTTGGTGAAACCGATGGTGCCCACGGTGAGGCTTCTGGGGCTCTGCAACTACGGCGGCGAGATGGCCCAAGGCGGCCGTGCTCCGGCGAGCTCGTCCTCGTCGCTACGGCCACGGAAACAAAACAAACAGAGCGTTATTACGTGATACGGTACTTGGGCAACAAAATAAAACCAACGGGGGCGTCGGGAACCTTCTCTGTTGGCCGCAAAGGACGACGAACGGCGGTGGAAATTGAGATCTCCGGCGAGCAATTGCTAGGGCCTGGAGGCGCTAACCTATGGGGTTCCAGGGGGAGAATAGAGAGGAGCGACAGGGATATAAGGGAGTGGAAACGGGGCAATTAATCGGTGATGGAAACTGCCGAATCAAGACGAATCAATTCGAGCGTTTTGGTGTTCTTCAGTTACAGAAGGTAGAAGACGGTGATGACGTCATGATGACATCATCGTTTTTTTTTTATTCTGTTTTTCATTATTAATTTGTATCTTTTGATTCATAAATCCAAAACACCTCAAATAAATCTCTAAATTCTTAAAATAAAAATATCTTTCCACTAAGCATGTTTCTTGGCAACTTTGGACACATTTCAATTTTTGAAATTTGAAAATATGATTAACTCCTTAATAGTACTTAATACCAATTTTAAAATAGATAAAGTAAATAAATGAAATTTGGGTCATATAAAATTTACACATACCTACTACTTGTCAAATACAAATTTTGAAATTCTTTTCAACACATTTCACTTTTTATATTTTTGAAATATAATTAATTCACTAATAGTGCTTAATGTCATTTAAAAAAAATTAGAATAATAAAATGATGTTATTGTCTAAACAAAATTTCAGAGACATTATGCATGTCATATATAATTTTTCAAGGTCATTTTAGCTCCTTTTGATATTTTATAATTAGAAGATATGAGTGATTACTAATAGCAACTTATTGCCATTTAATTAATTCATATCAAATAATTAATATTGTTGATCAATAATTTTAGGATAAAACCACATGTCATAATATTGTTTTCAAAACCCTCTTTATGTTATTTTCAAAACAATTCATTTTATTCTCACACCTTCATGTTTAAAACTTGGAATAACAACTAAAAGTTATTATTAACAATTTTATTCTCATCAAATACCTTTGGGGCTTAGAACTTTATTAAGGGTTATAAATCTTTGATTTTTTTTGTGCCCTAAAATATCTTCAAAGTAATATTGGAGTTGTAAATATTTTGGGTAAAGGTTTGTTGATAAAAACATATTCCCTTTATATAAAGAAATTTATTTTTGAATGAGATTTTAGGGTTTATGGAAGAGGTATAATTGGATTGGTAAAATTCAATTTCATTGAATATGTATTGTTTTTGCTTTGTTTCTTGCTTCTCATTTGGTTTTTGGTGACTTACTAAACATGAAAACAAAAAGTTTCAAATTTTTGTGATTTTTGCATTTTCCAAAAATCAGGGATGTTACAGACTACCACCCTTAAAAGAAATCTCGTCCCGAGATTTGGGAAGGATAGAAAGAAAGATTTGGTTAACTGGATTCCAAAACAACTGGGTGGGCTACCACCCTTAAAAGAAATTTTTGTGGGTAGTCTAAATTCATTAGATTGGGGTGTAGATTGATTTGAGATTGGCTTGAGTAAAACTTTCCTTCGCGGTAGAGCTGTAGACCAACATAGATCTGTTGAACTACCTTTGACACTGAGGGTCACTCTTTGGGTCAATCAAAAGTCTTTGGGTTCCTCTCAACTTGATCTTTTGATGTCCTTGGAAATCTTTCATCCTGTTGTTGTCATCCTTGAAGGCAAACACCATGCTATTTCTAAGGAAACTCTCATGGTAGGAAAACTCACATTGCTTGATAGCTCCAAGGTTAGCTTGATCCTTATTAGGCAGTTGTCATTGATCATGGATGTGATTGTTCCTTCACACAGAAGAAGGGAATTTGATACTAGCATTCCTCAAATGGGATGGCTTGTGTATCAATAGGGTAAAGGTTGTATGATTCCAAATGGTTCTCACTATGGTTGGTGAATGAGTCTGGTGTTGGGTTTGGTCTAGTAGGGATGAGTAGAGATTTAGAAAGATGGCTAAGGGAAGTTCTTATCCAAAATAGCAGATCAAGGAAACTCATCTTACAAACAACACATAACAAACATTTAGCAACACATTCATCACACCAAACAACATAGTTTTAGGAAAACATCTAGTATTGTCATACCACACTCATTGGTATGATCAATATACTAACACGTTAACGTTGTTCTAACAAAGGAACTAGATTGGTGGTCTCATCTATATCTTCTTGAGTTTCTTCAAAAATCTTCTCTCAATATCTTGGGGTGTTCTTGATTGTTGTGAAGTCTATGTTTTTCTTCAAATTCTTCAAAAATCTTGAGTGTAGGTCTTCATGTGGTGAAAATACTTCTTGCACTTCTTTGTATGGTCATCAACAATCTTGTCTTGATGGTATTCAAGAAGTAGTTCATCTAGAAAGTTTTGAAGGTGAATAGTAGATGAGAGGATATGAGAAGAAATAAGATAGTTGTTTTGTTTCTAGAAAGTTTGAACATAGAAAATTTTCAATCCTAGGGCCTTTTCCAAACTTAGGGTCTCGAATCCTACAGACAACACAATGCTCTGATACCATTTTGTAGCATCCCAACTTTTAATAAAGATGGAACACCTGTGTTATTGTGCTAGTCCCTGGATCAATTGCTAGCACCACAGTACAAAATGAAATATCATGCAAATGCATCAAATTCTATTACATCGCATGATCCAGTCTTTACAAAATAGTATTACAACTTGCATAGTCTTAGAAGACTAGCAGAAAACAAAGAAATACAGCGGAAAACATAGTACAACATTGAGCCCATCTTCTTCATGTGCCACAGGCAAAACATGTTGGCGATAGTCTCGAGATCCTAAACGAAATCCTCACTCGTCTTCAGAAATATCTGCAATATGGAATATGCAGCCACAAGGGAGTCAATACAATTTAATGTATTGGCAAGTAACACTATGGTGGATATAAATGGCAAGACTAATACTACATGCTCATTTGGCTGAGTGGAGTTTTGGCTAAGTTTGCATAAAGCCAGTTTTGTCCTATCTCTTTTGTAAAACAAACTTTTCTTTTCAAAGGGGTGGCAACATTGGATTAAGATCCAAGCACCACAATACTCTTCAGTTGGTCAAAATTTTACTTATTGAAATTGATGATGAGATTCTTCCGTCAATCCTTGTCCAGCTGCTCATAGTTGTCCATAACCGGGGACACAGCTAAGATCTTAGTTTGTTGACTCTGCAGAGGTTGTGCACTTTCACCCTTTGTCTTCAATTAGCCCAAACATCCTATACACCCGGAGTGCATCATGGAAAGGAGAGAATTGAGACGAGATCTTTCAGAAGAAGAAGTCCAAACCCACCGGCAAGACCCGTTCCACCTATAATTTTGCTACATCTGCTTGTCAAGCCTGGGCTGAACCCTCACAACTTAATTGATCAAGACAGAGCCCATATTGTCAAAAGGCTGCACGGGAAGCTACTAGATTTAGAGGGACATAGTAATCTCTTTGTTCCTGGGTGGCCATCCTCAAGTGACAACCTCAAGTGGAATAACCCTTAGATAAGGGCCCTGAGGAAACACTCAACATAACCCAGTCTTACCACTTCCACCCAGGTGGTTCATTCATTAGTTATACTTAGGATTTTTCCTCAACATCTAGTAAAACAATTTGTAATATTGCATAGCATCTGCTAAGTTCTAAGGCTATCAAAATAACAAGGGTAAAAGAGATGGCTACACACTACTAGGATAATAGCATAGCATGGTATAACTTAGTAAAATTTCCTATCATGCATACTACTCAAAATCAACTAATGCATATAGAAAATAATGGGTAGTTGATGGTGTGTTACTTGCCTTGTTGAAGTTGGTGAAGAAATCACACTGTTCACAAAAGATCGTTGCTCTCCGTACAATCTATTCATTGAAAACACAATAACAAAATAAACAAACATTCTACCAAACAATCATACAAGTGTATAAAAACATACAGAGCAACTAACATATCCAAAGGGGTTTAACCAAGTTGGCTAAGACAAGGTCAAGGTTTGATTTTGAGAAGATTCATTCATTAATGATCCAATACTTGTTAAGGAAATTCCAAGGGCTTACTTGGGATGGACTAGGTTGAGTTATGTATAAAACTAACTTTATTATAACCATACTTGTCGAGGAAGTTCCAAGAGTTCACTAAGAATAAACATATTACTTCTTCAACTAAAGTAATACATGCAAACACTTGGTCATATTCACCTTCAAAAATATTTGAGTGACTATGTTAGTATTTTCCATTGTGGTTAGGGTAGGTCTACTAACTTCATCATCAAAGGGAAAATATTACTAAGTCTTGGGTTTTCCATTTGGGTCAATGGTTGGACAAAAATAACTTGTTATTCTTCAACTTGTATGGATTTGCTTCTAGTCCTCATGTGATTGCCTTCTTGAAGATCATCATCATGCCATCTAAGTTGTTTCCTTCCTTGGTGTGGTGCTTATCTTGGTCTTGATAAATTCTTCTGGGCTTTCACTTCACTAATTGGTTTGGGTATGGGATGGGCACAAAATACCACTAAGTCAAGAGAAAGAAAATAGGAAGAAAGATTAGAAAGAGAGAGGGAGATGCTTTCTTCTGAATTTCTTCACACTTGTATTTTCTTGAGTTTCCTCTAGTGGTGGAGTCTTTTCTTCAAAATTTCTTCATTGATCCTCCTTGTATTCTCTTCATGTTGCCACCAAGTTGAAAGTGAAGAGCCTTCTATTGCTTGAGTCTTGTTTTTCAGTTGCTAACTTGATGGATTCTTGAAGCAAGAATAGGGGGATGGAGGGGTAGATAGAAACCTATAGTACTAGTGTTTGAGGTTCACTACTTGGTCTCTTAGAAGGTTTACATGCAAGGGACTTGGTCTTGGATTCAAAATGGCCACAACAAACAATGGTAGAAAGAAATAGAAACAAAATTTAAGACATAATAACTAGATGGACTACTATGATGGATTTTTGGCTAAAATACATGGTCTTGGTCCAAGGGTGTCCAAAATGGTTGGGAAAGTTTGTTTCTGGTTCAAGGTTGTCAAATGGGGCAATTTTGCAGAAGGAACTATAGTGGAAATATTTATAGAAAATAATCTATGTCAAAAATACTAAAATAGACAACTAAATTCTAAATTCAATTTTAATTTGTTCAAATATTATTTTGGGACAGAGGATATGAAAGTACACATCCTAAGGTTTCCAAATATATTTTATTTGCAATTTTTGGATTTGTAGAATTTGAATTATGCCAAATTTCATCAAACAAGCATATTTGAATTTAAACAAATTTAAGTTTGTCAAATTTGAATTTGGCCAGTTCCAAAAGTTTCTAGATGTGAAGGGCTTTTCAAAAAGTCCAAGATTGCTAAATTTGGCTAAGTGGTTGAAAAGATATGATGATTTGAAGTTGTAGGGGCTTTTCTGCAAATCTGCCAAAATTTCTACCGGGAGAAATAATCCAGAAATTACTAGGCCACGTGGCTTCCTGCGATTGGTTGGCTCTGTTGACTGTATGCTGACTGGGTGTGCTGATGTGGCAGCTGACTGGGTTAAGTGATTTGATCTGGATCGTTAGATCCAGATCCAGGGGTGGGGGCTGCGTACCGCTTCGGGTTTTAATCCCGTGCGTACGATGCAGATCCAAGGGTAAAAAATAAAAGGGGGAGGGGAGCTCACTGCCGGTGGCCCTCGTGGTCACCGGAGCCAATGGAGAAAGCGGCGGAGGGGCTCGGGAAAAAGACGGCGTCAGCGTTCTGGTTGCTCCCCGCCTCGATGAAGACCACGAAGGTAGTCAGCTCGACTTGGTGAAACCGATGGTGCCCACGGTGAGGCTTCTGGGGCTCTGCAACTACGGCGGCGAGATGGCCCAAGGCGGCCGTGCTCCGGCGAGCTCGTCCTCGTCGCTACGGCCACGGAAACAAAACAAACATAGCGTTATTACGTGATACGGTACTTGGGCAACAAAATAAAACCAACGGGGGCGTCGGGAACCTTCTCTGTTGGCCGCAAAGGACGACGAACAGCGGTGGAAATTGAGATCTCCGGCGAGCAATTGCTAGGGCCTGGAGGCGCTAACCTATGGGGTTCCAGGGGGAGAATAGAGAGGAGCGACAGGGATATAAGGGAGTGGAAACGGGGCAATTAATCGGTGATGGAAACTGCCGAATCAAGACGAATCAATTCGAGCGTTTTGGTGTTCTTCAGTTACAGAAGGTAGAAGACGGTGATGACGTCATGATGACGTCATCGTTTTTTTTTTTATTCTGTTTTTCATTATTAATTTGTATCTTTTGATTCATAAATCCAAAACACCTCAAATAAATCTCTAAATTCTTAAAATAAAAATATCTTTCCACTAAGCATGTTTCTTGGCAACTTTGGACATATTTCAATTTTTGAAATTTGAAAATATGATTAACTCCTTAATAGTACTTAATACCAATTTTAAAATAGATAAAGTAAATAAATGAAATTTGGGTCATATAAAATTTACACATACCTACTACTTGTCAAATACAAATTTTGAAATTCTTTTCAACACATTTCACTTTTTATATTTTTGAAATATAATTAATTCACTAATAGTGCTTAATGTCATTTAAAAAAATTAGAATAATAAAATGATGTTATTGTCTAAACAAAATTTCAGAGACATTATGCATGTCATATATAATTTTTCAAGGTCATTTTAGCTCCTTTTGATATTTTATAATTAGAAGATATGAGTGATTACTAATAGCAACTTATTGCCATTTAATTAATTCATATCAAATAATTAATATTGTTGATCAATAATTTTAGGATAAAACCACATGTCATAATATTGTTTTCAAAACCCTCTTTATGTTATTTTCAAAACAATTCATTTTATTCTCACACCTTCATGTTTAAAACTTGGAATAACAACTAAAAGTTATTATTAACAATTTTATTCTCATCAAATACCTTTGGGGCTTAGAACTTTATTAAGGGTTATAAATCTTTGATTTTTTTTGTGCCCTAAAATATCTTCAAAGTAATATTGGAGTTGTAAATATTTTGGGTAAAGGTTTGTTGATAAAAACATATTCCCTTTATATAAAGAAATTTATTTTTGAATGAGATTTTAGGGTTTATGGAAGAGGTATAATTGGATTGGTAAAATTCAATTTCATTGAATATGTATTGTTTTTGCTTTGTTTCTTGCTTCTCATTTGGTTTTTGGTGACTTACTAAACATGAAAACAAAAAGTTTCAAATTTTTGTGATTTTTGCATTTTCCAAAAATCAGGGATGTTACAGACTACCACCCTTAAAAGAAATCTCGTCCCGAGATTTGGGAAGGATAGAAAGAAAGATTTGGTTAACTGGATTCCAAAACAACTGGGTGGGCTACCACCCTTAAAAGAAATTTTTGTGGGTAGTCTAAATTCATTAGATTGGGGTGTAGATTGATTTGAGATTGGCTTGAGTAAAACTTTCCTTCGCGGTAGAGCTGTAGACCAACATAGATCTGTTGAACTACCTTTGACACTGAGGGGTCACTCTTTGGGTCAATCAAAAGTCTTTGGGTTCCTCTCAACTTGATCTTTTGATGTCCTTGGAAATCATTCATCCTGTTGTTGTCATCCTTGAAGGCAAACACCATGCTATTTCTAAGGAAACTCTCATGGTAGGAAAACTCACATTGCTTGATAGCTCCAAGGTTAGCTTGATCCTTATTAGGCAGTTGTCATTGATCATGGATGTGATTGTTCCTTCACACAGAAGAAGGGAATTTGATACTAGCATTCCTCAAATGGGATGGCTTGTGTATCAATAGGGTAAAGGTTGTATGATTCCAAATGGTTCTCACTATGGTTGGTGAATGAGTCTGGTGTTGGGTTTGGTCTAGTAGGGATGAGTAGAGATTTAGAAAGATGGCTAAGGGAGGTTCTTATCCAAAATAGCAGATCAAGGAAACTCATCTTACAAACAACACATAACAAACATTTAGCAACACATTCATCACACCAAACAACATAGTTTTAGGAAAACATCTAGTATTGTCATACCACACTCATTGGTATGATCAATATACTAACACGTTAACGTTGTTCTAACAAAGGAACTAGATTGGTGGTCTCATCTATATCTTCTTGAGTTTCTTCAAAAATCTTCTCTCAATATCTTGGGGTGTTCTTGATTGTTGTGAAGTCTATGTTTTTCTTCAAATTCTTCAAAAATCTTGAGTGTAGGTCTTCATGTGGTGAAAATACTTCTTGCACTTCTTGGTATGGTCATCAACAATCTTGTCTTGATGGTATTCAAGAAGTAGTTCATCTAGAAAGTTTTGAAGGTGAATAGTAGATGAGAGGATATGAGAAGAAATAAGATAGTTGTTTTGTTTCTAGAAAGTTTGAACATAGAAAATTTTCAATCCTAGGGCCTTTTCCAAACTTAGGGTCTCGAATCCTACAGACAACACAATGCTCTGATACCATTTTGTAGCATCCCAACTTTTAATAAAGATGGAACACCTGTGTTATTGTGCTAGTCCCTGGATCAATTGCTAGCACCACAGTACAAAATGAAATATCATGCAAATGCATCAAATTCTATTACATCGCATGATCCAGTCTTTACAAAATAGTATTACAACTTGCATAGTCTTAGAAGACTAGCAGAAAACAAAGAAATACAGCGGAAAACATAGTACAACATTGAGCCCATCTTCTTCATGTGCCACAGACAAAACATGTTGGCGATAGTCTCGAGATCCTAAACGAAATCCTCACTCGTCTTCAGAAATATCTGCAATATGGAATATGCAGCCACAAGGGAGTAAATACAATTTAATGTATTGGCAAGTAACACTATGGTGGATATAAATGGCAAGACTAATACTACATGCTCATTTGGCTGAGTGGAGTTTTGGCTAAGTTTGCATAAAGCCAGTTTTGTCCTATCTCTTTTGTAAAACAAACTTTTCTTTTCAAAGGGGTGGCAACATTGGATTAAGATCCAAGCACCACAATACTCTTCAGTTGGTCAAAATTTTACTTATTGAAATTGATGATGAGATTCTTCCGTCAATCCTTGTCCAGCTGCTCATAGTTGTCCATAACCGGGGACACGGCTAAGATCTTAGTTTGTTGACTCTGCAGAGGTTGTGCACTTTCACCCTTTGTCTTCAATTAGCCCAAACATCCTATACACCCGGAGTGCATCATGGAAAGGAGAGAATTGAGACGAGATCTTTCAGAAGAAGAAGTCCAAACCCACCGGCAAGACCCGTTCCACCTATAATTTTGCTACATCTGCTTGTCAAGCCTGGGCTGAACCCTCACAACTTAATTGATTAGACAGAGCCCATATTGTCAAAAGGCTGCATGGGAAGCTACTAGATTTAGAGGGACATAGTAATCTCTTTGTTCCTGGGTGGCCATCCTCAAGTGACAACCTCAAGTGGAATAACCCTTAGACAAGGGCCCTGAGGAAACACTCAACATAACCCAGTCTTACCACTTCCACCCAGGTGGTTCATTCATTAGTTATACTTAGGATTTTTCCTCAACATCTAGTAAAACAATTTGTAATATTGCATAGCATCTGCTAAGTTCTAAGGCTATCAAAATAACAAGGGTAAAAGAGATGGCTACACACTACTAGGATAATAGCATAGCATGGTATAACTTAGTAAAATTTCCTATCATGCATACTACTCAAAATCAACTAATGCATATAGAAAATAATGGGTAGTTGATGGTGTGTTACTTGCCTTGTTGAAGTTGGTGAAGAAATCACACTGTTCACAAAAGATCGTTGCTCTCCGTACAATCTATTCATTGAAAACACAATAACAAAATAAACAAACATTCTACCAAACAATCATACAAGTGTATAAAAACATACAGAGCAACTAACATATCCAAAGGGGTTTAACCAAGTTGGCTAAGACAAGGTCAAGGTTTGATTTTGAGAAGATTCATTCATTAATGATCCAATACTTGTTAAGGAAATTCCAAGGGCTTACTTGGGATGGACTAGGTTGAGTTATGTATAAAACTAACTTTATTATAACCATACTTGTCGAGGAATTTCCAAGAGTTCACTAAGAATAAACATATTACTTCTTCAACTAAAGTAATACATGCAAACACTTGGTCATATTCACCTTCAAAAATATTTGAGTGACTATGTTAGTATTTTCCATTGTGGTTAGGGTAGGTCTACTAACTTCATCATCAAAGGGAAAATATTACTAAGTCTTGGGTTTTCCATTTGGGTCAATGGTTGGACAAAAATAACTTGTTATTCTTCAACTTGTATGGATTTGCTTCTAGTCCTCATGTGATTGCCTTCTTGAAGATCATCATCATGCCATCTAAGTTGTTTCCTTCCTTGGTGTGGTGCTTCTCTTGGTCTTGATAAATTCTTCTGGGCTTTCACTTCACTAATTGGTTTGGGTATGGGATGGGCACAAAATACCACTAAGTCAAGAGAAAGAAAATAGGAAGAAAGATTAGAAAGAGAGAGGGAGATGCTTTCTTCTGGATTTCTTCACACTTGTATTTTCTTGAGTTTCCTCTAGTGGTGGAGTCTTTTCTTCAAAATTTCTTCATTGATCCTCCTTGTATTCTCTTCATGTTGCCACCAAGTTGAAAGTGAAGAGCCTTCTATTGCTTGAGTCTTGTTTTTCAGTTGCTAACTTGATGGATTCTTGAAGCAAGAATAGGGGGATGGAGGGGTAGATAGAAACCTATAGTACTAGTGTTTGAGGTTCACTACTTGGTCTCTTAGAAGGTTTACATGCAAGGGACTTGGTCTTGGATTCAAAATGGCCACAACAAACAATGGTAGAAAGAAATAGAAACAAAATTTAAGACATAATAACTAGATGGACTACTATGATGGATTTTTGGCTAAAATACATGGTCATGGTCCAAGGGTGTCCAAAATGGTTGGTAAAGTTTGTTTCTGGTTCAAGGTTGTCAAATGGGGCAATTTTGCAGAAGGAACTATAGTGGAAATATTTATAGAAAATAATCTATGTCAAAAATACTAAAATAGACAACTAAATTCTAAATTCAATTTTAATTTGTTCAAATATTATTTTGGGACAGAGGATATGAAAGTACACATCCTAAGGTTTCCAAATATATTTTATTTGCAATTTTTGGATTTGTAGAATTTGAATTATGCCAAATTTCATCAAACAAGCATATTTGCATTTAAACAAATTTAAGTTTGTCAAATTTGAATTTGTCCAGTGCCAAAAGTTTCTAGATGTGAAGGGCTTTTCAAAAAGTCCAAGATTGCTAAATTTGGCTAAGTGGTTGAAAAGATATGATGATTTGAAGTTGTAGGGGCTTTTCTGCAAATCTGCCAAAATTTCTACCGGGAGAAATAATCCAGAAATTACTAGGCCACGTGGCTTCCTGCGATTGGTTGGCTCTGTTGACTGTAGGCTGACTGGGTGTGCTGATGTGGCAGCTGACTGGGTTAAGTGATTTGATCTGGATCGTTAGATCCAGATCCAGGGGTGGGGGCTGCGTACCGCTTCGGGTTTTAATCCCGTGCGTACGATGCATATCCAAGGGTAAAAAATAAAAGGGGGAGGGGAGCTCACCGCCGGTGGCCCTCGTGGTCACCGGAGCCAATGGAGAAAGCGGCGGAGGGGCTCGGGAAAAAGACGGCGTCAGCGTTCTGGTTGCTCCCCGCCTCGATGAAGACCACGAAGGTAGTCAGCTCGACTTGGTGAAACCGATGGTGCCCACGGTGAGGCTTCTGGGGCTCTGCAACTACGGCGGCGAGATGGCCCAAGGCGGCCGTGCTCCGGCGAGCTCGTCCTCGTCGCTACGGCCACGGAAACAAAACAAACAGAGCGTTATTACGTGATACGGTACTTGGGCAACAAAATAAAACCAACGGGGGCGTCGGGAACCTTCTCTGTTGGCCGCAAAGGACGACGAACGGCGGTGGAAATTGAGATCTCCGGCGAGCAATTGCTAGGGCCTGGAGGCGCTAACCTATGGGGTTCCAGGGGGAGAATAGAGAGGAGCGACAGGGATATAAGGGAGTGGAAACGAGGCAATTAATCGGTGATGGAAACTGCCGAATCAAGACGAATCAATTCGAGCGTTTTGGTGTTCTTCAGTTACAGAAGGTAGAAGACGGTGATGACGTCATCGTTTTTTTTTTAATTCTGTTTTTCATTATTAATTTGTATCTTTTGATTCATAAATCCAAAACACCTCAAATAAATCTCTAAATTCTTAAAATAAAAATATCTTTCCACTAAGCATGTTTCTTGGCAACTTTGGACACATTTCAATTTTTGAAATTTGAAAATATGATTAACTCCTTAATAGTACTTAATACCAATTTTAAAATAGATAAAGTAAATAAATGAAATTTGGGTCATATAAAATTTACACATACCTACTACTTGTCAAATACAAATTTTGAAATTCTTTTCAACACATTTCACTTTTTATATTTTTGAAATATAATTAATTCACTAATAGTGCTTAATGTCATTTAAAAAAAATTAGAATAATAAAATGATGTTATTGTCTAAACAAAATTTCAGAGACATTATGCATGTCATATATAATTTTTCAAGGTCATTTTAGCTCCTTTTGATATTTTATAATTAGAAGATATGAGTGATTACTAATAGCAACTTATTGCCATTTAATTAATTCATATCAAATAATTAATATTGTTGATCAATAATTTTAGGATAAAACCACATGTCATAATATTGTTTTCAAAACCCTCTTTATGTTATTTTCAAAACAATTCATTTTATTCTCACACCTTCATGTTTAAAACTTGGAATAACAACTAAAAGTTATTATTAACAATTTTATTCTCATCAAATACCTTTGGGGCTTAGAACTTTATTAAGGGTTATAAATCTTTGATTTTTTTTGTGCCCTAAAATATCTTCAAAGTAATATTGGAGTTGTAAATATTTTGGGTAAAGGTTTGTTGATAAAAACATATTCCCTTTATATAAAGAAATTTATTTTTGAATGAGATTTTAGGGTTTATGGAAGAGGTATAATTGGATTGGTAAAATTCAATTTCATTGAATATGTATTGTTTTTGCTTTGTTTCTTGCTTCTCATTTGGTTTTTGGTGACTTACTAAACATGAAAACAAAAAGTTTCAAATTTTTGTGATTTTTGCATTTTCCAAAAATCAGGGATGTTACACCATGATTGGGCGTTTGGGGAGGGGGGGGATGCAGGTGGAGATGCTCGATGGTCAAAGTTACATCATACAAAGCAAGGATGCCATGAAAATGGAGACATATGAAATGTTATCATGAGCATATATTCACACATCGTTCCTAGATATTAATGTCGCACATTTGAATGTGAATATTGTCACATGTGCCTCCTTGCCAACACAAACATCGTTTATGATAGATATGACAACATGTTATGATACATATAAAATCAACCATGTTATTGATGATCTGGTAGATACGAGGTAGACACGACAAATTGTGCGTATTTATGCAACATACACTCGTACAAAACCAAACATCCAAGACGGGACCTAGAGCCGGTTAGAGCAGAAAAAATTAAAACCATTTGTAATGCTATATCTCAGACAGTCAATAATTGAGATCTGTTTCTACAACTATTAGAGCCGGTCGTCAGTATGGCCCGTCTCCAATAATGTTACATTAGAATCGGTTGTTATATTTGACCGTCTCGCAATATTTGTTTGGCGACCCAATTTAACGAACGGCTCTAAATATATCTCGATTAGAGGCGTCTGTTAGTTTAGACCGACTCTAGTCTGTAGTTCGCGGCAAAATTGTTGCCAATTTTTTTTGAACTATATATCTGTAGTATATCTCTCACGCCGATGATCTCTCAATACACACCGTGAACTCGATTGAAATTGTGGAAGTCAATCAGGGATTTCATTCAAACTTAAAGGAAGCCATAGCCCTCATGAACTGTCCAATAAGCCTCGTTCTTCCCCTTTGCTTCTCGCCTCTCTCTTCCTTGTCTCTAGCAATTTCACTACCAATGGTGAATGAGAGGGTGTTGTGTCTCTACCATATATGTATATCTCTTCCTTTCCTTTGAGCAAAATAGATCTCAACCTCCTTTTTCTATTATCTCTGCTCTTGTTTTGATCAAACGGTCGGAATGATGGCGGAAAGGGGTGATTTGGAGCCCCTATATGAGGCTAGCTCTACGGTTTATTATAACTGGTGCCGCTCAGAATTTGGATTTACACCGTCTCTTCTCTCTTCATTTTATCGTGTTGTGGAGGTGATATGATTTTTGGGAAGTTAGGCAACCAAACACTGCCACTACTGCCTTGCAAAACAGGTATGGCTTCAATGGCGGTTGTCTTAGACATAAGTAGATAGTCATCCAACGAGTTTGTGCGAACTACATATGCAAGACACCGTATGGCAGCCGTGCTTTTTTTTAAGAGATGAAAATCCAAGAAGCCCGGTGTAATCTCTCTTCAGCTCGAAGTAGTCATCGATCATAATCCCGAACACCATGGACGATTCGCCTAAACACTTCTCTCTTCATCCTAAAACGCCTGCAAAATTCATGAGATTGGTTTGTTGGCCGCTCCGAGAAATAGTTGTCGAACAAAATCATGTGGCCAGTTGTCCTATGACAATTCTCGTTCTCTTTGCACCCTTTCCTCGATCATCCATGCTTGGGACGACTTCCTCCTCGGTGAGCACCTATAATAGAGCGTTCATGACCATCTGATTCTCGTCAGCATCTGCAAGGGCAGCCTCCTCTCCCGTCATTTGGCAAAATATGACCTTACTGTTGATATCAATACCCTATTAGACAAGAACGAAACATTACCGTTGAGCCAGATAAGGAAACGTCGGTCAATCAACCTTTGGCAAACGTCCGAACACCTTACATGCGGGGTGGCAGCGATGAAGAGGCGGATACGCTGAATGACCTACGACAACCCACAACCACGATAGGGACCAGCGGCGAACGGAGGTGCACCGGCCTGCATCGTACGTGCTCAACTCCTACGGGTATATGGAGACGACAAGGGTGACTGCGATGGTGCCAACCGATTACAATAGGAAACAACATGATGGGGTGGGGGCAGATGACTACCAGCCTATGCCACCGTGTCTCTATGATGATTTGGCTCCACCTCTCGGGTGTGCTGCTAGGACAATGTATAGTGCCCCTAGGCAGGCCCCAAGTTTCATGGGTCTCTTGGGAGTGTCGGACAAAAAATTGCTAGGTCTGGTCCATTGGAGGGTACCATTGTGAGTGAATTTTGTGTCCGGACCCCCCAATGGGCCATGAGGGAGCGTTTTTGGGGGGGGGGGGATGCAGGTGGAGATGCTCGATGGTCAAAGTTACATCATACAAAGCAAGGATGCCATGAAAATGGAGACATATGAAATGTTATCATGAGCATATATTCGCACATCGTTCGTAGATATTAATGTCGCATATTTGAATGTGAATATTGTCACATGTGCCTCCTTGCCAACACAAACATTGTTTATGATAGAAATGACAACATGTTATGATACATATAAAATCAACCATGTTATTGATGATCTGGTAGATAGGAGGTAGAAACGACAAATTGTGCGTAGTTATGCAACATACACTAGTACAAAACAAAGCATCCAAGACGGGACCTAGAGCCGGTTAGAGCAGAAAAATTAGAACCGCCTGTAATGCTATACCTCAAACAGTCAATAATTGAGATCCGTCTCTACAACTATTAGAGCCGGTCGTCAGTATAGCCCGTCTCCAATAATGTTACATTAGAATTGGTTGTTATATTTGACCATCTCACAATATTTGTTAGGCGACCTAATTTAACGAACGTCTCTAAATATATCTGATTAGAGGCGTTTGTTAGTTTAGACCGACTCTAATATGTAGTTCGCAGCAAAACTGTTGCCAATTTTTTTGAACTATATATATGTAGTATATCTCTGACACTGATGATCTCGCAATACACACCGTGAACTCGATTGAAATTGTGGAAGTCGGATTTCATTCAAATTAAACTAGTATTTACATTGAGATCACCTAAAATTAAACTAGAGAAAACGGTCGGGGAACAAGGTGTACAGTTCGTCTTTGCCCCCCCCCCCCGCCTGCTCGTACGCGCTGTCATCGTCCATGTCCCCGTCGTACGAGCTGCTGCGGCCATCTCCCACGTCCCCATCGTCCACGTCACGCTCTGCCTCGATGACCGGTTGCTCGACCTGGTGATCAGTTGCCTTGGCGTCGTCCTCCCCAACTTACGGGATCCCCTGCTCACGGGGGTGATCGATGGCGGACCACTTCCTTCGGCGTGGGAAGGACCTTGTTGAACGGGACGGACATGGCCAACACTGTGTCCAGGTCGGACTTGTGATCGTCTTAGGTCGGCGGTGGCGGCGGCACAGTGGCCTGGACGGGCGCTCGCCAATGCGACGAAGCTTCCTGGCTGCCCTCACGGATCACAAGGCCACTTGACCTTCATGCAGGCCCCGGCCAGTCCCCCTCCATCTTGTAGCACTGAGGCGGCGGCGCTGGCGACCTGCGGCCCTCCCTCTTCAGAGAAGTGGCCGCCGAGCCGAGCCACATAATGATGGTGCCCTCGCACGCCCCCTCGCAGGAGGGACGTATCCGTAGTCACGGAGCACGCTGGAAATCGTCCGATTTCCCCACCGGCGGCGCCGCCCGTCACCGTCATTTCTGCTTCCCGTCCAGCCCAGTGGCGCGTCGTTGAGCGCGGCTTCCTATTCCTGCGTGAATACGTGGGGCCAGAGCGGTCTGTCAATGGCATAGTTCGAATCCGCCCGCCGCTCCAGCGTTAATGTGCGATGTCATGCCCGAGCGAGCGCTTGCACCTTTTCCTCCATGTGCGGGTACAGCGGCACAACGTACCCCATGGAGCTTAGCGCGCAGCCGCCGGAGGAGGGGATGCGCACCCCCATGCGGCACATGGATGTGGTGCTCGGCGAAGAACACCGCCTCGTGAATGGTGAGGCAGCTTTTGTATCCACCACTATCGCTGCTGCCTCTAGTCTCTCCATTATGAGCCATTTGCGCCGGCGAGGGTTTTTTGTGTGTGGAGAGAGCGAGGGGGAATGGATTGAGGGTGCACCAGCGAGGGTTCTAGATTTGGGTGGAGAGCAAGAAGGAGATCTGTAGCGCGGGGCCGCGTGTATTAATAGAGACGACGTGAAGATTCCAGATTTATCTCAGCGACGCACGTGGGCAGAATGCATGGCGACAAGACGCGTTTTCGATGCAGGGGAGTCACTGCCCCATTAAGACGTCCATATACCGGCCGTTCGTCTCCCACAATAAATGCTGTTCACCGCCTTTTCTGTCAATGACCGTGTGGAACCACTGTTAGAGGCAGCGTTCCGAGATAGTACCCGGATGATCCAGAGAAGCTCCATATTTGAACAAATACTCAAATATGTATTTAATTTAAACATGAAACAGAATAAAAGTTTTAAAACAAATGAATGTTTCCTCTCTGGGTATAGACATCACCCGAATACCCCATTTCATGTTTTTTTCTTGATTTTTTCGCATCGATGTTGCATTCCAGGGATCAAGCACGTCGTCATCGACCATTGAGAGCAACATACATTTCAACGTAAACAAACATGTTTATACTAACATGTCGTAAGTAACTTTTTTTGTGTTTCCTATGACCTCATTTGACACTCGCAAGCATATATGCACCTTTACTTGTATTTGGTTTTCAATATTTTTGAATATTTGTGATACTTCCTCTCCAAATTAATAGCCGTACCCTACGAACTTGTTTGGAGACTCCAGACATTGAACATTTGGCGGGAAGGGGAAATTTTATGTCCGACGCGCGTTGGGTTAACTTTCCCCATTTGTCGTCCCTCCAAATCCCTAACTGGACATCACCGCCCCATGGCTTATCCCCATTCACCCCATCCGCGGGCCCTCCAGATCCGTTGCATGGCGCCGTCTCCAAGGTCGTACCTCGCCGCCACTCCCTCCCGCAGCAGCGCCACCTATCAAAATTGACCAACTCGATGCACCACCGCTAGTAAAACTACACTTTCATGGCACCGTCCCCTGCATCGCCGTCTGCACCCAGTCTGCCAGGTACGAAATACTCTAGATCCTTCCTTCATCGTCGATCGGCTAGGAGCACCCGATTTTATTTTTGGATGAAGTAGTTTAACCCCTGAAACTTAATAGATTTTGGGACCAGTGCACCAAAATTTTGTACACTTTTTTTCAGAATCATTTACGCCCCGTTTGGTATTTTTCAGAAGCAAAAATACTAAAGATCTCTAAAACAATAGCCCCGAATGGGAGCTCAGTATTTTTGAAGTATTGCAAGAATATTTCAGGTGTTAGGTTCTAGCAAAAACTGTAGTTTTATATAATTCAGTTTTGAGGAGACTGTAGTTCTAATTAAGCTGTAGTATTGTCACATCCTCATTTTGGAATCACATGTTATAAGGGAGAAAACTCAAAATTTAGGGAAAAAAACTTTTATGTTGATCCTTATGTTTTTTGGATAATGATGATCCATGTGTAATCCGTGATGTTGAATCCAATATGACAAGTTGAGGAAGTTGTTTCCTTTGTTGCCTTGTCTCTTTTATTCATATAAATTATCTTTTCACTTAGATTTTTTAGCCATGATTTAATCTCATGGAAGAACCCTAAGAAAATGCTAAGTTTTCCCTTCTATTTCTCTGTTATTTTCATGCTCTTTTGAACCCATCCAATTATATTGGATCAGAATCCAATTCATTGTTATTTTTGCTTGTCATCCATCATTGGGATATGGTCTTACTCACCATGACCAAGAACCATTTTTGGAATGGAATTGATATTATTTTCTTGCTTGTTTTCTAGCCTAGTTTATAAACCAGGAAAATAGAAAACGGAGAAAACAAGAAACATGCCCATTTCCTATCTTGTTATCATGGCCCAAAACATTTTGTAAAATTAAATAAAAATGGGTTTATGAAACTAGAGATCATCTTCTTCAATCTCCAATTTGAATTTCTCAAATTGGAATTCATTTGGTATTTTTACCATGTCCAAACTTTTCTCAGAAAAAATAACAGAAAGTTAGGACTTCGAAATTTCACCAAGTCTTAACTGAACTTTTTGAATTTTTGACACTTTTGGACAGAATTTGAATCAGCTAACATATTGTTTCTGGTTCAAATGTTGTTGATCAAACATGTCAATTGAGTTGTCCACTGATGATGCACAAGTATAGGGGGTGGTAGTACCTTCGATAAATAAGAGTGTCGAACCCAACAAGGAGCATAAGGTGTTGACGAGCAGTTTTGATCAAGGATTCACTGTAAATACTAGCAAACACGATTTCTGGGGGTTTTGATATAGCAGATAAATAAAGTACAAGTAAATAATAGACAGTAATAGTAATTGCAGCAAGTGGCCCAATCCTTTCTAGAGCAAAGGACAAGCCAGTTGGTTTACTTGTGATGACCAAACGTTCTTGAGGACACAAGGGAATTTCGTCAAGTGCTTTCGATTCCTATAGCCGATTAATCTTTATTGTTTTGATAGGTGTTGTGTGGGTGAACCTATGCTAATGCACTACCCTAGCTTGGACAAATAAATACTTGTGAGGCAACAATTAAGTGTTTATTATGTTATTCCTTGTTTATGATAGATGTTTATTTCTCATGCTAGAATTATATTAACCGGAACTTTGATACATGTGTGATTAATAAACAAACAATCGTTCCTAGTGAAGCCTCTCTTTTAACTAGCTCGTTGATTAACTGATGATCAAGGTTTACTAATCATGAACATTGGATGCTGTTAATAACGAGGTCATGTCATTAGGAGAATGATGTGATGAACATAAACCCAAACTAAGTAAATACGATCAAGTCATTTTGTTTATGTTGTTATGTCTTACATACAAAGTAACCTCATTCCTTAGACCATGAGATCATGTCAATCACTAATACCGGAAGGGTGCTTTTATGTCATCAAACGTCACGCCGTAACATGGTGATTATAAAGGTGCCGTTGGGTATTCAGAAAGTGTTAGTTAAGGCTCATGGATCAAGAGTGGGATTTGTCCATCAAAATGACGGAGAGATATACTCTATGCCCTCTCAGTGATATCACATCGACACCGCATGCAAGCACGCGACTAGGTCACAAGGATGTCATATCATGGAATGAGTAAAAGAGTACTTGTCAGTAACGAGATCGAACTAGGTATGGTTGATACCAATGATCGGATCTCGGACAAGTAAAATATCGCGAGACAAAGGGAATAGTTACGATGTTGATGGTTCACACGATCACGAGAGTCATCGTTGAATATATAGGAGTCATCACGGATCTCCAGATCCCGCTGTTGATTAATGATCGGAGAGGTGTCTCCATCATGTCTTTGTTATTCGCGAACCGTAGGGTGACACACTTAAGGTTCTATGAAGCATTTGAGAGGATACGAAATATCTAAGAATGTTTTGGACAACACCAAAAAAAAATCGGGAAAAATTGAAATAGTTCAAGGGGTTTTTGTCGAATGGTTGTTAATGGAATTAACAAATAATTCGAGGTGCTACATGCAAATGTTTGTTAATAGAATTAACAAATGCTGAAATAAAGAAATAAAAAGGTTTTATTTATTTATTAAATAAAAACCATTGGATTTTCCAAGTGGGAAATTATGGGAGCATGAGTGGGTGTGAGTGGAGTGTCCACTCACATGAAGAGGGGAAGAGGTGGGGGCACCCCATGGCTGGTCGCACCCTCCTTTGGGCTGCCTCCCCCTCCCCTATAAAAGGAGGGTGAGAGCCCCCCTCCACACACACTTGTCCCACCTCCTTTCCTCTTCAACCGCTGCTCCATTCCATGGTCTCCGGCTTGGCGAAGCCTTGACCGTGGGATTCTTCACCACCACCACGCCATTGTGCTTCTGGAGTTCTTGGGGATCCTCTACTTCCGCTACCCCGCTGGATCGAGAAAACGGAGGTCTTCATCGAGCTGAACGTGTGACCGATCACGGAGGCACTGCCAGATTGCGGTGCACATCTTCTCGCTCTCGGGATCGGCGTGAGCACGACTACACCAACAACGAGATTGAATCTCGTAATGCTTAGAGTCTACGAGGGTATGTTTCTTAAGACTCTTTCTCCCTGTTGCACTTCATCTCCTAGATTAGATCTTGGCCCTTAGGGTTTATCCCGCGTAGGAATTTTTTTGTTTTCTATGCAACGTACTCTTCAGTGCTATCAGAGCCGGATCTATGCGTAGATGATTTGTATGGGTAGAACACATAGGTGTATGTGGGCCTTGATAATCATCTTTTTTCCTCCTTAAGTATTTTATGATCATAGTGACATAGTAGGATGAAGCTGACCTAGACAAACTTTACGTGTACTTTGTACGCGAGACCTATCTCACTTGTGGCTGAGGGGGTGTCCGTTTCTCCTACTATAGTTAAGATCTAATCTACGAAGGGTTGATAGGAATATGTTTTATCAACGTTGTGGCTCTTGTACGTAGGTATGAACGATTCTATCCTCGTAAGCCCAAGCCAGGTAAAATATGAAAAAATAAATTAGAGGCGTCTAACTTGTTTTTGCAGGGCATGTGATGTGATATGGCCAATATTAAAAAATTTATGTATGAGATGATATCTTTTGTAAATTATTGACATACCGGCAGGAGCCATATGGTTGTCTTATTATTTATGGTATGCGTGCTATATATCATATCCATGTGATATGTTGTAATTTTGATGGACAATCAAGATGGAGATGCCATGAACCTTGGTGCCACGCCGGTGGAAGGATGGAGATCATACCATGATGCACAAGATGGAGATCAAGTGCAAGAAGGACCATATCATATCACATTATGCATGCATTTGATGTTAATCCTTTTATGCATCTTATTTTGCTTAGATCGCGATGGTAGCATTATAAGATGATCCCTCTCACGTAATATCAATATAATAATGTGTTCTTCCTTAGTATGCACCATTAAGAAAGTTCGTGGTTTTGAGACACCACGTGATGATCGGGTGTGATAGACTCAACGTTCGCATACAACGGGTGTTTTCAATCCTAGCATGTACAGACATGGCCTTGAACACACGCAATACTACGGTTCTACTTGGCGAGCCTAGCATGTACATACATGGCCTCGGAACACGTAACCGAAAGGTAAATCATGAGTCATATGGATGATATGATGAACATGTTGATGTTTGCCTTTGCAACTACACCGTCTCACGTGATGATCGGTTTTGGTGTAGTGAATTTGGTTCGTGTAATCACTAAAGACGACTATGAGGGATGTTGTTTTTGAGTGGGAGTTCATGGGATAATTTTAGAATTAACTTGAACTTAATTTATCATAAACTTAGTCTAAATAGTCTTTGCAAATATGTTATAGATCATGGCACCACCTACCTTCAATTTCAATATGTTCATGGAGAGAGAAAAACTAGCAAACAATGGAAGCAACTTTACCAACTGGGCACTTAACCTGAGGATTCTCCTCACTGCTTGCAAGAAGCTCTATGTGCTTGATGCACTGCTAGGTGACCAGCCCGCTGATGATGATTCTGAGGAAGATAAAAATGTTTATTTGACTCAACAAGAAGACCATAGTATAGTTTATTGCGGCATCCTTTATGGATTAGAGCCATAGCTGCGAAAATGTTTCGAGAACAACACTACCTATGCTACAATGGGATAATTGAAAATGATTTTCGATACCCATGCTGCAGTTGAGAGTTATGACGCTTCAGAAAAGTTCTTTAGCTGTATGATGGAAGAGAACAACTCCGTTAGTGAGCACGTACTCAAAATGTCTGCGTACGCTGATAAGCTCATAGCCTTGGGAATAACGATTCCAATTGAGCTAAGGATACATCGTGTTCTCCAATCTCTGCCACCTAGTTACAAGAACTTCGTGATGAACTATAATATGCAAGGCATGAAGAAGTCTCTTCCCGAGCTTCTCTCGATGCTTAAAACTGCTGAAGTGGAGATCAAGAAAGAACATCAAGTGTTGATGATCAATAAGACCACTAGTTTCAAGAAAGGCAAGCAAGGTAAACTTCAAGAAGGGTAGCAAGTCTGTTGCTGCACCTGAGAAGAAAACCAAGTATGGCCCTAAGCCTGAGACTGAGTGCTTTTATTGCAAGGGCACTGGCCACTGGAAGCGCAATTGCCCCAAATATCTAGCAAATAGGAAGGCCGACAAAGTGAAGAAAGGTATATATGATATACTTGTTATTGATGTGTACCTTACTAGTACTCGCAGTAGCGCCTGGGTATTTGATACTGGTTCGGTTGCTCACATATGTAACTCGAAACAGGAGCTATAGAATAAGCGACCACTAGCAAGGGTTGAGGTGACGATGCACGCCGACAATGTATCAAGAGTTGATGTGATCGCCGTCAGGACACTACCTCTTTGTTTACCATCTAGATTAGTTATAAACCTGAATAATTGTTATTTGGTGCCTGCATTGAGCATGAATATCATTTTTGGATCGTGCTTAATGCAGAGTGGTTATTTCTTTAAGTATGAGAACAATGGTTGTTCGATTTATATGAATAATATCTTTTATGGTCACGCACCTGAGAAGAATGGTTTATTTCTTTGGAATCTTGATAGTATTGATAATATTCATAATGTGAATGCCAAAAGAATTAAGTTGAATGATGATATTGCTACTTACATGTGGCATTGCCGCTTAGGTCATATTGGTGTTAAACGCATTAAATAAGCTCCATTCTTATGGACTTTTAGAATCACTTGATTATGAATCATTTGAAACATTCGAGCCATGCCTTATGGGCAAGATGACTAGAACTCCGTTTTCCGGAACTATGGAACGGGCGACAGACTTACTCGAAATCATACATACTGATGTGTGTGGACCAATGAGTGTATCGGCGCATGGTGGATATCGTTATTTCGTCACTTTCACAGATGATTTGAGTAGATATGGATATATTTACTTAATGAAACACACATCTGAGACATTTGAAAAGTTCAAAGAATTTTAGTGTGAAGTTGAAAATCATCGGAACAGAAAGATTAAATTTCTACGATCTGATCGTGGAGGTGAATATCTAAGTTACGAGTTTGGCATGCATATGAAACAATGTGGAATAGTTTCACAACTCACACCTGCCGGAACACCACAACGTAATGGTGTTTCCGAACATCGTAATCTTACTTTATTGGATATGGTTCGATCTATGATGTCTCTTACAGGTTTGCCACTATCGCTTTGGGGTTATGCACTAGAGACCGCCGCATGCACTTTAAATAGGGAACCATCTAAATTCGTTGAAACGACACCGTATGAATTATGGTTTGGAAACAAACATAAGCTGTCATTTATAAAAGTTTGGGGATGCGATGTTTATGTGAAGAAGCTTCAACCTGATAAACTCGAACCCAAAGCGGAAAAATGTGTCTTCATAGGATACCCTAAATAAACAATAGGGTACACCTTCTACCATATATCCGAAGGCAAGATGTTTGTTTCCAAGAATGGATCCATTTTAGAGAAGGAGTTTCTCTCAAAAGGTGTGAATAGTAGGAAGGTGGAACTCGACGAGGTTATTGAACCTTCTCTTCTTGGAATGGCGAATAGCACAGCACTGGAAGTTGTTCCAGTGCCGAATCCGTCAGTTGAAGAGGGAACTAATGATCAAGATCATGAAACTCCAGAAGATGAAACTACCGCACCTCGCAGGTCAACTAGGGAACGTACATCTCCTGAACTATATGGCGATCCTGTCTTAAACTTCATGGTAGATGGAGGTGATGACCCTGCGATGGATGATGAAGCGATGATGAGCCCAGATTCCAACAAATGGCTTGAAGCCATGAAATCCGAAATAGGATCCATGTACGAAAACCAAGTTTGAACTTTGGTGGACTTACCCGATGACCGCAAGGCCGTTGAGAACAAATGGATATTTAAAAAGAAAATTGACGCTGATGGTAATGTGACCGTCTATAAAGCTCGACTTGTCACAAAAGATTTCCGGCAAATTCAAGGAGTTGACTACGATGAGACTTTCTCACCGGTAGCGATGCTAAAGTCAGTTAGGATTATGTTAGCAGTTGCTGCATTTTTCGATTATGAAATCTGGCAGATGGATGTCGAAACGGTGTTACTTAATGGTGACATTGAGGAAGAGTTGTATATGATGCAACCCAAAGCTTTTGTTGATCCTAAGGATGCTGACAAGGTATGCAAGCTTCAACGTTCCATTTATGGACTGAAGCAAGCATCCCGGAGTTGGAACCTCCGTTTTGATAAGGTGATAAAAGGATTTGCATTTGTCCAAACATACGGAGAAACTTGTATTTACAAGAAAGTGAGTGGGAGCTCTGTAGCATTTCTAGTACTATATGTGGATGACATATTGTTGATTGGAAATGATATAGAACTTTTAAATAGTGTAAAAGGTTATTTGAACAGTAGTTTTTCGATGAAAGACCTCGGTGAAGCAGCTTATATATTTGGCATCAAAATCTACACGGATAGATCAAGACGCTTAATTGGACTTTCGCAAAGTACATACCTTGACAAGATTTTGAAGAAGTTCATAATGGAAGAAAGTAAGAAGGGGTTCTTACCAATGTTGCAAGGAAAGACGTTGAGTAAGACTCAGTGTCCGGCTACAGCAGAAGATAGAGAAATAATGAATAAGATTCCCTATGCTTCAACCATAGGTTCTATCATGTATGCTATGCTATGTAAAAGACCAGATGTGGCACAGGCTATTAGTTTGACTAGCAGGTACCAGTCCGATCCAGGTTTGGAACACTGGACGGCGGTCAAGAATATCTTTAAGTGCTTGAGAAGAACTAAAGATATGTTTCTCGTATATGGAGGTGAAGAAGAGCTCGTCGCAATATGTTACAACGATGCTAGCTTCGACACTGATCCGAATGACTCTAAGTCACAATCCGGGTACGTATTTGTTATGAATGGAGGAGCAGTAAGCTGGAGGAGACAATTAGGGTTCTATATCGTTGTTCTTCACTAGACCTCTCTCCCGGTGTGGATTACTTGTTTGTAGTTGATGCTTACGAGATTTACTGGTGTTTGCACTTTATGACCAGATTATTATTCATCATTATATCACTTCTAATCATGATCCATATGATGTCTTTTGAGTAGTTCGTTTAGTTCTTGAGGACATGGGCGTATTCAAGATGTTAGTAGTCGAATTATGTTGAAGTAATATCTAATGGTTTGATATTTAAGTTGTGGTGCTATTCTTCTAGTGGTGTCATGTGAATGCTGACTAAATGACACTTCTTCTTTATGAGCCTAGAGGGATGCATTGTGTATTTGGCTACTAATTGTGGGGTTGCCAGAGTGACAAAAACCTAAACCCCCGTTAGGAAACCGATACACGAGGGAGTGTAGGATCCCAGAGTTTAAGGCTCTGGTTAAATTTATCTTAATTACTTTCTTGTAGTTACGGATGCTTGCAAAGGGTTTAATCACAAGTATATATTAGTCCTAATTGGGCGGTGCATTAGCATAGGTTCACCCACACAACACCTATCAAAACAATAAATATTAATCAACTGTATGAAACGAAAGCGCTTGACGGAGTTCCCATGTGTCCTCGAGAACGTTTGGTAATCATAAGTAGACCAGCCGGCTTGTCCTTTGCTGTAAAAAGGATTGGGCCACTCGCTGCAATTATTATTACTGTCTTTTATTTACTCGTACTTTATTTATCTGCTATATAACAAACCACCAAAAACCTGTTTGCTAGTATTTATAGTGAATCCTCTATCCAATCCGCTTGTCAACACCTTCTGCTCCTCATTGGGTTTGACACTCTTATTTATCGAAAGTACTATGATACACCACCTACACTTGTGGGTCATCAAGACTATTTTCTGGCGCCGTTGCCGGGGAGTGAAGCGCTATTGGTAAGTGGAATTGGTATAAGAGAAACTTTTACTTTGAGTGTTGTTTTTATTTTTGTCTACTGCTATATTTTATTATGGGGAATCCATTTGGTTCTCTATTTAGGAGTACTTGTACTACTTATAATGTAGTAGATGACCCACTGTTTGCTCAATTGGATCTTTTTAAAATACCTATGAATTGTTTTGAACGTGTTATGGATAACTGCTATTTTGGAGATGGAACTGTCCATCCTGGTGATCATTTACTCTTTATACATGAATTATGCGAGTTATTCAGGTGTGCAGGTATTAAAAGGGACCAAGTTAAGAGCAAGTTATTCTCTTTATCACTAAAGGGTAGAGCTACGGAATGGTTTAAAATGTTGAAGAATGGTCAATCTATTGGATGGGAGGAAATTGTACCTCTCTTTTATTCTAAATTTTATCCTCCCAGTGAGATTCATAAAGATCATAATCAAATATATAATTGCTGGCCTCGTGATGGAGAGAGTATTGCCCAAGCTTGGGGGATATTGAAGTTATTAATGCTCAAATCTCATGTTCATGAACTCCCCAGTAATATTGTTATCAATAATTTTTATGCAAGGCTTTCTCTTCATGATAAGGATTTATTGGATGCTTCTTGTTCTGGATCATTCACACGTATGAAGGAAGAAGCTAAATGTGATCTTCTTGACCGTATTCAAGAAAATACTTGAGGATGGGAGAATGACAAAGGTAGAAAGTCAAGTATAAATTACGATTATGAATGCATTAAAGATTTTATGGGAACCGATGATTTCTACAATGTTAGTGATGTTTGTGGTTTTGACTCTCAAATCTTTGCAAATTGTTTTAAGGCCTTTGCCTCCTATCTTGATATTCCCAAAAGGAGTTGAGCAAGTACCATGCACCCTATAAAGATATTGTTCCTGCTAGAAATATAGAAGTGCATGCTATTAATCCTGCTCTGCCTGAACCTTATATTGAAAAAATGCCTTTCCCTGATAAGGTAAAGGAACATTCTAGCATAGCTAGTGTGGTTAACATAAGTACGAAGAAATCTGTAGAACTTGATGAACAAATAATTGTTGAACCTAAAGTGGCTATAGTAAAAGACCTTGTCTCTGAAAATCTAGAGGATGGACACATTGTCTTCTGTGAGGATGCTTCTAATATTGTTTCACATCCCAGTAGATCTAAGAAAACTAGTTCATGTGCTTTCTATTAGGATAGGTGATCATTGCTACTATAGTTTGTGTGATATTGGTGCAAGAACTATGCATTCAATTGGTTCTTGTGAACTTGAAGATGTTGATGTGGTTATTCAGCTTGCTAATAGAGAAACTATCTTTTCGACTGGTATTTTTAGAGATGTAGAAGTTTTATGTGGTAAAACTAAATATCCTGCTGATTTTCTAGTACTGGGCACATCTGCTAGTAAAAATTGTCATATTATTTTTGGTAGACCTTTCTTGAACACTTGTGGTGCTGTTATAGATTGTAAGAAGAAGAAAATATTGACTAAATTTGATGGAAAATCTTATGAGTTAAAATTTTCCAAATTTGCTAGAGCTCCTTATGAATCTGAATTGCCTAATGAGGATTTTAGAGTTGAATAGCTTGCCTCTATTGCTCTTTCTCCTAACAATGCTTTGCAGCAATACATGGAGGACCATGAAAGTGAAGTCTTTATGGAAGAAAGAAATGAGATTGACGATATTCTTATTCGTCAACCAGTGATACTTAAACATAATTTACCTGTGGAAGACTTGGGTACCACATTACCACCCAAGGTGGATACTGTTTGTGATTCAAAACCTTTGCCTGATGATCTTAAATATGCTTATATTGATGATAAGAAGACATATCCTGTTATTATTATTTCTAAACTTTTAGGTAAAGAAGGGGAAAGACTATTGGAGATATTGAAGAAACACCGTGGGGCTATTGGATATACTCTTGACGATTTGAAGGGGATTTCCCCCACTATATGTCAGCATGTTATTAATATAGAACCCGATGCAAAGCCAGTAGTTGAACATAAACACCGTTTAATTCCTAAGACGAAGGGTGTGGTAAGAAATGAGGTATTAAAACTCCTTGATGCTGGTATTATTTATCCTATTGCTGATAGTAGATGGGTAAGCCATGTGCATTGTGTTCCTAAGAAATGAGGAATGACTGTTGTACCTAATGAAAATAATGATCTTATTCCTCAAAGAATAGTAGTTGGTTATAGAATGTGCATTGATTTTAGGAAAGTTAACAAGGTTGCTAAGAAGGATCATTATCCTTTACCTTTTATTCATCAAATGTTAGAGAGGTTGTCTAAGAAAACTCAATTTTGTTTTCTTGATGGTTATTCTGGGTTTTCTCAAATTTCTCTTAAGGGCACAAGATCAAGATAAAACAACCTTTACTTGTCCTTATGGAACTTATGCTTATAGACGTATGCCTTTTGGTTTGGTGTAATGCTCCTGCTATGTTTCAAAGATGCATGTCTGCTATTTTTCATGGTTTTTGTGAAGAAATTGTGGAAGTATTCATGGACGATTTCTCCGTCTATGGGTCTTCTTTCGATAACTGCTTGCACAATCTTGATAAAGTTTTGCAGAGATGTGAGGAAACTAATCTTGTTCTTAATTGGGAGAAATGCCACTTTATGGTCAATGAAGGAATTGTTCTTGGGCATAAAATTTCTGAAAGAGGTACTGAAGTTGACAGAGCTAAAGTGGAAGCAATAGAGAAAATGCCCTATCCCAGGGATGTTAAAGGTATTCATAGTGTTCTTGGTCATGCTGTTTTTATAAGAGGTTTATTAAAGATTTCTCTAAAATATCAAAGCCTCTTACTAATCTTCTTCAAAAGATGTACCTTTTGTTTTTTATGATGATGGTTAGAAAGCTTTTGAAACTTTAAAGAAGGCTTTAACTACTGCTCCTATTGTTCAACCACCTAATTGGAATTTGCCTTTTGAAATTATGTGTGCTGCTAGTGATTTTGCTGTAGGTGTTGTTCTTGGACAGCGAGTAGATAAGAAATTGAATGTTATTCATTATGCTAGTAAGATTCTTGATGCTAATCAAAATAATTATGCTACCACTAAAAAATAGTTCCTAGCTGTGGTTTTTGCTTGTGATAAGTTTAGACCTTATATTGTTGATTCAAAAGTTACTATTCAAACTGATCATGCTGCTATTAGATACCTGATGGAAAAGAAAGATGCTAAGCCTAGGCTTATTAGATGGATGCTGCGTTTACAAGAGTTTGATTTGCATATTGTGGATAGGAAGGGTGATCAAAATTCTGTTGCTGATAATTTTTCTAGATTGGAAAACATTGCTTATGACCCTATTCCTGATAATGATAGTTTTTCAAATGAACAACTGGTTGCAATAAAAGTAAACTCCCAGGATAGTCCTTTGTATGCAGATTATGCTAACTTGATTGTTTCCAAGTATTTGCCTCCAATATTTACAGCTCAACAAAGAAGAATTTTTTTTACGATTTGAGGCATTATTTTTTGGGTGACCACACTTATATAACGAAAGAGTTGATGGTATTATGCGAAGATGTGTTCCAGAACATGAACAACGAGATATATTGAGAAAGTGTCATGGTAGTGCTTATGAAGGACATCACGCTGGAGATAGAACTGCACAGAAGGTTCTACAATCAGGTTTCTATTGGCCTAATCTCTTTAAAGATGCACGAAAGTTTGTTTTATCTTGTGATGAATGTCAAAGACACTACCAAATTCCGCGCGGTCTGGGACATTTAAATAACATTGCGGATGAGCTCCAAACCGTCGCTAAGGGAAATCCACGCCGGTTTACGCGACGAAGTGAGAACGTGCCTGATCGACTGTCACGGACGATTATGCGACGTTAATTTGAACCGGAGAACGTCGAGGCTATCCGCAACGTTCAGAAAATCGTTGCAAGCATCTGGGCCGTCCGGTCCCGGCCCATTAAGTGGCAACGTTTTTTTTCGTCACTGTCGGCTGACACTTGGCAAAGGATTAACTGACGGCCGTTAGCGTAATCAGCTGACGTCACACTAG
The DNA here is from genome assembly GCA_028641055.1 of Alopecurus myosuroides. Taxonomy (NCBI): domain Eukaryota; kingdom Viridiplantae; phylum Streptophyta; class Magnoliopsida; order Poales; family Poaceae; genus Alopecurus; species Alopecurus myosuroides. The sequence goes on from CM054057.1 coordinate 181,721,627, forward strand.
AGGCAACTTACGTCATTACGATCGCAACATTTTTTTTTGTCAAGAATAGATTCTGTTAAGGCCCCGTTTATGACATCACCAATCCGTTCATGACGTCATAACCGCCGATCCCGTTCATGACGTTTTTTGTTGTCACGACCTCGACCAATCAGGTGAAACCATGTGGACGCCATCTGCGACGAACTGCTAGCGTCGTGGTATGAGACGACGCAAGAAGATGACGCCACGTGGAACAATCGTAGGTCGCCGCGTGGTTTTTTTCTGGGACGATCTCCGGTCGTCATGGGCTACGCGGTGACGTATTTTTTCCGATGCAAAGCGAGCGGAAAAGCGACGCCACATGGACCAAATGCACGGTGCCACATGGCGCCCTTTCTGCGACGTTTTGTTTCGTTGTGAAACTGCCTAATCGTAAAACGACACGTGGACCAAATATACGGTGCCACGTGGCGCCCTTTCCGTGATGTTTTATTTTCGTTGTGGAACTGCCCAATCGTAAAACGACACGTGGGCATGGCATACGACACCACGTGTCCTAATTCGGGTCTCTTTTTATGTTACGATACTACGACGTTTTTGTTTTCGTGCCAGATGGGTGCTTAAATCATTGCTCGAATTGACCTTTCCATGTTCCATATGCAGAAAAGAAAACCACATAGCAGTCATCAAATATAGAAATTCAAGCACTACTAGTTTATTTTACAGAAAAGCAAACCAATATAAAGAAATTCAGTTTTCAGAAAAACGACCATAGTTTTAATTACCACATATGAGCTGAACTAACTACTCAAGCAGGGCAACTCCTTCTTGTTGGCACGTTTTTAGCTCGTCTTGTTCCTTCCGCAGTTTTTCCATTTCAAATGCAAACCGGAGCCTCATTCGCTCAGATTCTGCATTCGCCACCCTCAAATCAGCAATTGTGTTGCGCATATTGGCATACCCCCTCTCTCAACATCAGTTTGCACTTCAAGTTCAGACTTTGAAATACTTGTTTCCACACGGGATTTCTTAGACAAAGTATGCTTTCCACGATCCAGCATGAGACCTAAAGTATCATCCTCATCCTCTTAAGATGATTTCGACATATCCTTTTCTTGCTTGCGTATCAAGCATGCAAAGAAAATAGATGTAAGTATGTACAGAAAACAGATGAAACTAGCAGGTGACCAGGAATGTACATAAAATAGATGAAACTAATAGATGGCCAGCAATGTACAAAAAATATTTGAAAAATAGCAGATGACAATCAAACAAGCGTGTCTGTAATGACCAATGAACTAGCAGATGTCAAGCATGTCAGGAGCATAGATGGAAACCATGTTGAAATGAGAACCACGACCTTAATTAGCTTGCCAAAATGTCTTATGTTATGGAATAGATAAAGTAGCACAAAATATATGACACAACAGTAATCAAACTGTTCAATACAAGATAAGTAAGCTGCGCCCTAGTTGTTGTTTTTTAGCTAAAGGGAGTTTTTATTACTTAAAGAGTTTTAAGCATTACACCCTAGTTGTTGTGATATAATGGAAGAATGTTGAGCTTCCGAATTAGGGAATAACCTGCAACTCATTGTCCTCACTGAATAGTGATTGACATGACCAGTCTCCTTCATTGGAATCGGATTCCTCTTCAACATCATCCTCAGAAGTGTACTCGGATCCAGACTCTTTCTTCTTGATCTTTTTGGGTGTGAATACAGTAGGACATGAAAGAATACTTGCTAAAGACTTTACACCCAGTTGATGCATCCTTGCATTGTTTTCCATGATAGTTCTGGCACGTTCTTCTTCCATGGGGTGTAGTGGTGATCCTAACATGAATAAAAACTCAAAGTAAGCTCCAAATATAAACACTTGATAAGAACCTAATACATCATCAAAAATGAAGGTACTCATCCTGTAACAACAGTCCAGTGTAAGTAATATAAATTCTGATTTTAACTAAGACTGATAGGATCATAAGCAAAGTGAGCTTAAACATAATAGTATATAGGCTGGAAATAAGCAAACTTTTACCGTAGGAAAACAAAACTGGATACTTCTATTTTTATTTTTATGCAAGATTAGCAATAAGGCCCCCCCTTCCGATTCCATTAAAAGAAACCATGTAGTCATTTCTACTACGAAAGCAAATAATTAAAAAAAGGAGCATCAAGAGGGAAACACACCCATTTCCGCTACATATTTGTCCGAATTAACACATGGGCAAGCCTCTTTTTACCACTATACAAAGTTATAAATGCAAAGCCAAGAACAAAGACGGATATAAGAAACCATCAATCAGAGAAACAGTTTAGAGAGATTTATTAACCAAACATTAGAAGGATAATTGAGAAGCATCCATAAAACAATTTAGAGAGATTAATTGCATCGAACATAAGAAGGATCAAGCATACAATTAAACAGACAACTAATTCAGAAAGATTAATTGCATCGAACATATGAAGAACCGTCAATCTTACTGCGTTTCTCGCCTTCAACCTTTACCCGTCTCGGCGTGTTTACAGACTTTGACGGTGAAGTTGCGTCGAGGTTGGAGACGAGGTGGCAGATCTGGACGTACGGCGAGGTTAATGGCGAGGTGGCGCACCAGCGAGCACACGAAGGCGAGGTTGGTGACGATGTGGCAGACCGGTGAGCACGACGGCGAGGTGGCACACCAGCGAGCACACGACGGCAAGGTTGGTGACGATGTGGCTGACCGGTGAGCACGACAGTGAGGTGGTGGTCCTGGACGGTGACCTGAGCGGCATGGGGGATCTCGACGACGACGTGGGAGATCTGGCAAATGAGCTATACGGCGATGTGTAAGAGGGATGGGATCTGGTCTGCTGGGAGGACGGGGACTGGATGGGAGAAGGGGGAGTAGTCGATTCTTTGGGCGAGGGCCGAGGGGATAAGGGAGGGTTTCAAAATGATTACAGAAATGCCCTCCGTGATAAAGTTTGACCGTTGTGTGCGGGAGGGATGAGAAGTAATATTCTTGCGCGACAAAATTAGTGAGCTGTCCTGGTGACACATTTTTGGAGGGACGCGAAATTTTGGCGGAAGTGCGGGAAACTATGCTAGCCGTCGGATGCTGATGGGTGGCTTAAACAAATTGACCATTTATGCAATAATTACTAAAGGGACCTTGTGAGGAAATAAAGAAGTATTATAGAATAATTTTGGAGTTGAGGTCATCGGGCATAAAACGCGTTAGAATATGCAGAACGGTTCTCTATGAAACCAACAGTAACTAAAGAACTGCAGATAACTGAGTACTCGCAATACAACAAATATTAACTTAATTATAGACACTAGTGCAGAACAGGGCATTTGCCCCGGTTGGTAAGGGTCTAATGCCCCGGCTAGCCAATCGGGTTCCGCAAACCCGGGCTAAAGGCCCCCCTTATGCCCCGGTGGGGTTACCGACCGGGGTAAAAGGCACGCCCCACGTGGGCTCTGCACCGCGATCAGGTCGGCCCCCTTTTACCCCAGTTGGTAATACCAACCGGGGCAAAAGGTTTTTTTTAATAACTGTTTTTGTGTCCTCTGCGCTAGATTAGAAATTCTATATTCTTTTCTGTTTTCCTGTTCTCTGCACTAAACATTTATATTAAGAAAGATGAAAAATTATCGCACAAAAACACAGATGAAAACGAACAATAACATAAATATATAGTCTGCCACGAATACAAATATTGTTCGACACAATGACATAATTAAACATAGTTCGACATAGCTAGACATAGTACGACAATATAGAGCGACATAAGTACGTAAGCATAGATCGACAGAAACATATATACTACGCATCAGCGTCGGAGGCAGCCTTGCCCTTGCCCTCGGCGTCGGAGGCAGCCCTGCTCGGGCTAGACTCGCCGGAGTCAGACTCGGAGTCGGAGCTGCTCTCAGACGAGCTATCCTGGCAGCAAAGGGGGAGGACTAAGGTGCCGTCGAAGATCTTCACCTCCAGCACGTGGGCCTCCTCGTCCTTGAAGTACCTGAATGTGAGCATGTAGCCCACATTTAGCTTGTGCATGCGCACGAACTGCCCCCACCCATAGCGCAGGTAGAGGTCATCGCCACATCGCTGCAGGACAACGCGCACGGGCCCGTTGTCACAACCCTCCAAATAGAGGGTGAAACTATGGGGCCCGCCCTTGCGCCCGAGGAGGATCGCCGGTATCTTCTCTAGAAGACGGAGCTTGTTCTCCTCTGGGTGGATCAGGTGGACGTAGAACTCCGGTAGCCGGAGACCGTCATCCTCCTCCTTCTCCTACTACTCCTCCGCCGCAGCCTCCTCCTCCTCCCGCGCCGCAGCAACATCGCCACGCCGTTTAGCCCCAACCGGGGCAAAAGACCCCCCACACCACGCGCCTGAACGGGCTCTGCTCGTCGAGGGCCTTTAGCCCCGGTTGGAGCCACCAACCGGGGCAAATAACCCCCACACCACGCGCCCTGCTCGCCCCGGCCCCACCTCTGCAGTCTTTTGCACCGGGTGGTGGCCGAGCCGGGGGGAAAGGGGTGCTCGCCAGTGGGTAAAAGCCCCGTTTTCCACTAGTGAGAGTAGCAAAACACAATCACAACACACATAGACGTGCCGACAAGTAAACACGATGAGTCGATGACATAGAAGGTTACACATATACTCTATAAGCACACTAGTTGCTGCGATGAAGGACACGAAAAACCAGACGCACCAGTGGGACGAACTCGTTTCAGAGGAGCAAAGGGTTGACCTGGTCGCAGCACACCAGGGTTGATTGGACTATGGTTGAGCCTGAGCCAACCCCTACTCCAGTATCAACACCAACACCAACACCCAAGAAGAGGGGAATGATTGAATTAAATGATGAAGTGATGAGAGAAGCCAAGAAATCTCTTAAAGAGAGGGGTATTAAATCTGAAGATGTGAAGAATCTTCCACCTATAGAAGAATTATGTAAGCCAATCCCTCACTCGTCCACCATTGAGGTACACTCTCTCCAATATTTTCATAGTAGAGGCATTCCCTATAATAAACCTCCTGATCAATGTTTAGATGAATTTGGTAATTATATTATTAAGCAAGATAATTTTAATATGAGAGTGCAAAACCACCTAATGGAAAACTCTAGAGCTATTTATAATTTGCATGGTATTATAGAAAGAACCTCTAATGATGTTAAAATGCTTGTTAAACATTTTCAAATGGTTCAAACTCAAATTGATCAACTTGCTAAAGTGCAAAAAGATTTGCTAGTTAATGCTTCTAAAGAAAAACATGCTTATGAAATAAGAACTAGAAGTTGTATTGCTACACAAGATCCTTTATATCTTGAGGGACATCCTAAAAGAATTGAACAAGATTCTCAACAAACTAATAATAATGTTGTTCATACTACGAAGAAAAAGAAGAAGAAACATAAAACTGCTGTAGAATCCTCTGAATTTGCTAAAGATCCTAATAGTATATCTATCTCTGATGCTGAAACTGAAAGTGGTAATGATAAAAGTGAAGCTTCTGATAAAGAAGAACCTGTATCTGAACCTGAGAAGCAAACTAAAAATACAAAGTACACTAAGGAAGATTTTATTGCTAATAAACATGGTAATGAGAGAGAATCCTGGGTACAAAAACCAATGCCTTTTCGTAAAAAGAAACACAAATCTAAGGAAGAAGAACCTTATAACAAGTTTTGTGAGTGCATGAAACCTTTGTTCTTGCAAATTCCTTTAACTGATGCTATTAAATTGCCTCCTTATGCAAAATATATGAAAGATATTGTCTCTAACAAAAGGAAGATTCCTGATGAGGAAATTTCCACTATGCTTGCTAATTACTCTTTTAATGGCAAGGTTCCTGAGAATCTTGGAGATCCTGGTATACCAACTATTCCCTGTTCTATTAAAAATAATTATGTTATAACTGCTTTGTGTGATTTGGGAGCTGGAGTTAGTGTCATGCCTTTTACTCTCTATAAAAGACTCCTCCTAGAAAAATTGATACCAACTGATATATCCTTGCAAATGGCTGATAAGTCTACTGCTATTTATGTGGGTATATGTGAGGATGTTCCTGTTCAAGTTGCTAATAATTGTCTGGTATTAACTGACTTAGTTGTGTTGGAAATGCCTGAAGATGATCATATGTCTATTATTCTTGGAAGACCTTTTCTTAATACTGCAGGGGTTGTTGTTGATTGCAATCAAGGAAAAGTTACTTTTAATGTTAATCATAAAGCACACTGTTTATTTTCCCAAGAAGATTGATAGAAAATATGGTCTAAATTCAATTGAAAGTATTGAGACCATCAAGATTGGAGAATTTTATTGTCCTATTCCAAAGCCACCTAAAGAATATGTGACTATTATGATTGGGACTATGTCTATCAAGGTTGAGGTAACATAATTATTTCGTGATTAGCAAAGTTTTGCTTCATATGAAAATTGTTCTGGTAACAAGACTTGATCACCCTTGTTAACAAAATGATTTCAAATGAAGTGGGCAATGTTTTCACTATGTTTTCACCTTCGCCATTATGTTTTCACCATGTTTACTTCTGTTATCACATTGCTACTTGAGTACAATCATGTTTTCCACCATCCTTATGCATATTTTCCTGATGTTTTCACCCTGATTACTGAGGTTATGCATGTTTTCACCACTCCTACTTTTATTTTCACCACTACCACCTTTGTTTTCCTTGGTTATTCTTCCATTAGAGAATCATAGAACCTCTGTAGTTCTGGTTTTGGTTTTTTTCCCACCTTTTTACTTTCATTTTCTTGGTTTTTATTAATTACTAAAATTCTAGAAATACCTCAAAAATAAAGTTTCTCGAAAAATTCCAGAAAAATTATAATAATTTTTTACGTCAAAAATGAGGCAGAGAGCCACCTGGGAGACCCCAGGGGGATACACCAGTCAGACACACCATGGGTGGCGCGGCAAGCCCCTGCTGGCGCAAGCACATGGTGTGGGCCCCCTGGCCCTGCACTTACTCTCTCCACTGCCAAAGTCTTCTCTGTCACCTCCCAAACTGAAAACATTTCCTAGAACCCGTGTTTTTGCTGTTCTTCCTCTGGATTTTTGGTCTCCTTCTTGAGCCCATCATTTGTGCCGAGATTTGTTGTGTTTGATCTCCGGTATGTGACTCCTCCGATGATCCAACTAGAATTTTGTTTAGTGAAGTATTTCTTGAGTATTTTAGTACTGTAGGTGACAGCTTATGTGAGTTTGCATGCTTGGTTTGAGTAGAAATAATGTAGTCTTGATATATGTTTAGCTGTCATATAAGTCCCTATGGTAGTTTCCACCTTATAGCTGTTCGAAATTAATTTTTGTGATGATTGTTGAAAAATTTCAGAGATGGAGCACAATGTTCATCAACTAACCCAGCATGAGTTTGAGTTGCATGAGGTCATGCTCGTGCACCGTGAAGAGAGAGTGTTCCCATCAATTTATCCTTGTCAGGAATTCATGAGGATTACGGAAATTTCGCAGGATTTCAACACTCTTGTGCATAATACAGGCTTGGACCATTTCATTAAGGATGAACCTATCCAACATGTGAAACTAACTATGTTTGTGGTTCAGGATTTTCATTTTAAATGGTCCTCAACTAACCCTATGGTCCACTATAAAATTTACAATAAAGCTGTAAACCTGCCTTTCAGTGATTTTTTGTGCAACTATCAAGGTACCAGAGTGGGGTTCTTGTGAGAAGATAAAAGGGCAGCCTAAACCACTATTGGAATTATATGAGGAGATTTGCCATGGAAGAAGCTTCATTGGGGAGAGTGGTAAAATTCGAGAAATTCAACTCCCTAGCATTCGATACATTGCCTATTTTATTTCTAAATGTGTGTCAGCTAGAAAAACTGCCAACAAGCTATCTGTCTATGATTTGGCATTTATTGCAGCTGCCTTAAGATGTGATAGGTCTGATAACTTTGGCGCTTTGATTGCTTACCGTCTCTCACATAACCGTGAGAAGGGCGGAGTTTGTGGAGGTCTTATTGCCTCGCGCTTGCTAGCTTTTCATGGTTTGGAGCCACACCCTCTAGACCTGCAGTTTCCTATAGAGAGGCTTGATCTTATTTCCAAGGTTCACATAAGTTTCTTTCTACCCATGCTCACTTACATAATCTATGTTTTGATATAACTTTCTCCAAACGATCCGAGTGGAGAGTTATTAAAACTATTAGGGAAGTACTTTTGCCTGCACCTCTTTTGTTGAATCTTAATAGCAGGCAAGGATGGAAGCTTTCTGAGAGTGACTGGACACATACCTTGAAATCACCCCCAGCAAGGGGAGGATGCCGGAGAGGGGAACGATGGTCATTTCGTCCAGCCCTACGACGCCACGGGGATCCCATACCAGCACCCCGGTCATGACTATGCGCCCGCTGCTTCATCTTCCTCTTGGGCGCCCGAGTACGACCACGCGAGGGACGGCCCACCATAGTGGGGATATTTCCTGCGCTATGATTGATCTCCACTTAGGCCAAAAGCCTAAGCTTGGGGGGAGGCATACCGACATCACACTCATTTATATATCATGTTCGATTGGTTCTTTGTATATCCATTTTTTCATTTCTTTCGTTTGTTTTCGTTTTCTTTCGTTTCGTTCATTTCTCATTGTTTTATTGTTCTGTTTTTGTTTTCCAAAACACAAAAATACAAAATATTTCGGTTTTTTCTCTTTGTTTTCTTCTTTTGTTTCTTTATTTGGTTTGCTTTTGTTTCTCGTTTCGGTTTAGTATTCGAAAATCCAAAAATATTTTGCTTTGTTTGCTTATTCTCTTTATGTTCTTGTTTTAATTGAAAACCCCCAAAAATCTTCGTTGTTCTGATTTGGTTTTGTAAAGTTTGCTGGAGAGTTTAACAGTCGTCCTTGACTCCATTGGAGCTTGGTTTTCATTATATATTATTCGAGCCGCAAGTGAAGAGCAATAATGACGATCTACGACAATTCAAGTTGTGGTGAGAGGCTGGTATGAACTCTATTTGTTTTCATTTTTGTACATATATCCATCCATGTGAGAATGCTTAGTTTATTCATATAAGATATATGTGACTTAATGGATGCTTAATAGTTCATGCTCTCTCATGTTTAGTTCCAATTTATTAATAGTAAATGACGTGTCGTATAAATATTTGTTCGCATTGTTCTATTCATAGAAGGGTATGACATTGTGGTAGCCTCCTCTGACTGTTTCATTTGAATCGACTTGGCACATGCTCACGCATGCTAAGACTGAAAAAAAGTCAATAAGACTCGATGATTTATTTTGTCTCGGAGTTCTAGTATCAATTTTATGCCTCAGTTAATTTTGTTTTGTCGCAAACATGATTATGATAGTTGTTGCTCTCTTGATTGTCGCTGCCTGTCTATTGCTAGCCTTCACATGTACTGAGTATGAGCTCTACTCGTGCATCCAACTCCCAAAACCCAATGTTTTCCAAATGTGTCCACCATACCTACCTATATGTGGTATTTAACCGCCACTCCAAGTATATTGCTCATGTGCTACCTTTAAAGCCTTCTAAAAATTATTCCTGTTTTTTGCCCCTGTTTTAGCTCATGAGGACGTAAATAGAGAATCGTTATCTCACTTGTTGATTGGATTTCACACCCTGGACTAGTGGCTTCATCCGCTTATCCAATTGATAGAAGAGCTGGCAGCAGGGTGCCCAGCCCCAAATTAATACACACAAAATCTCTTCACTCTTTTTGCCCCTGATTTATCAGTCAAAGCATAATTGTGTAAACAAAAGAGAAAGAGAGATGACCTTCTACCCAGATGTGTCCTTCATATGGGAGCCGCTCTTGTGAATCTAGTTGGCTTGTGATGTACTGTATTTTATGTTTACCATTCGTTGACATAAGCATACACCTCTCTTAAAAATGTTTTCAATACCTCTCTTTAATAAAATAAAAGCTCTAGGACATGAGTGATCCCTTCTTCCCTCTGCGAAGGGCCTTTCTTTTACTTTTATGTTGAGTCTCCATCTTCTAACTTTATGCACAGTTGAGAGAGAATTTTTGCCATTCTGGGTTCTATGTGCATTTGTCCCATAAGCATCAATAATTACTTCATGATGTGATATTATTTGTTCTTAAATTATTTGTTCTAGTCTTCCTCATGAACTTTGAAGGTGTCCTGGCGTTTATGTTTTGCCCCACTCTTAAGTACTAGCGAATTATCACTTTTCCATGCTTTCTCTATACCTGAAACAAACGTCTACCTTTCTTTGCATTATTATTCATGATCCTTTATTTGAGATACTCTTTGTGATGCAAAGTAATTGCTATGCTTTATTATTAAAGTTCTATTTATCATGTTTGTGTCTGAACTTCTATGATATCAGCGTGCATATGCTTTTACATTAGATTGATCAAGATTATGTTAGTATCGTGTCACCTCAGAAATTATTATTTTATCATTTACCTACTCGAGGACGAGTAGGAACTAAGCTTGGGGATGCTCGATACATCATAAACGTATCCTTAATTTCTGATGTTCCATGTTGTTTCCCACATGCTTTCCTTACACCTTATGTCATTTTTATCGATTTCCCGGGACTAACCTATTAAAAAGATGCCACAGAGCAAGTTCCCTATTTTCTGTTGTTTTTAGTTTCAGAAAAGTTGTTCTGGAAATATTCTCGGAATTGGAAAATTTGAAGCCCAGAAGTCTTAGAAGTCCCGGAAGCATCCAGAAGTCCCAAAGAGCCCCGGAGGGGGACCACAGGGTGGCCACACCATGGGGTGGCGCGGGTCCCCACGTCCCGGCATCGCCTTTCGCCCATATATACTCCCCGATGCATAAACCCTAAAACAATTGACCTTTTCTGCAAAATACATCCGTAGCTCCACCGCCGCCACCTGACAAGTTCCGGGGGACAAATCTCTGTTCTGGCACCCTGCCGGGACGGGGAAGTGCCCCCGGAAGCCATCTCCATCGACTCAACCGCCATCTCCATCACCGTTGCTGTCTCCTATGATGAGGACGGAGTAGTTCTCCCCCGAGGCTGAGGGCTCTACGTGTAGCTATGTGGTTCATCTCTCTCTCCCATGGTGTGATCGTTATGTGATCATGAGCTTTGTAATCTAGTTGAATATGTAGATTTATCTTCATCTGTTATGCTACTCAAGTGGTTTTGTTATCTCCGTAAACACTTTGATCATGGGGCAAAGGTGACAGTGTGTGCTCCGTGTGATTTAGCATGATATTTATATCTTGTGTTGGAAGGTGAACCTATGAAATTGTGGCTTTTGTTTAGTACTAATTTATGGCACTCATAGTGACATTGGGGTGCCCTAGAGAGGTTATATAGACTTGAGAAGTGTTGTTAAAGCCCTACGCAATGATTAGTGTTCGTTATTCGACCGGAGAGTGGTTCGGAGTAGCATAGTGAAGAAATGATATTTATGCATTCAATTATGTGAGCATTGTTGAGAGTGTCCACTAGTGAAAGTAGGAGCCCTAGGCCTTATTTCAAAGCATTGAAACACCGTTTTCGCCTGTTCTGCTACATGTTTGCATGCTGCCATTTTTATTTCAGATTGCTATTATCACTTATTATCATCCATATTACTTGCATTTTACTCTCTCTTTGCCGAACTAGTGCACCTATATACCTGAGAAGTATATTGGGTGTGTTGGGGACACAAGAGACTTCTTGTATCTTAATTGCATGGTTGCTTGAGAGGGATATCTTTAACCTCTACCTCCCTGAGTTCGATAAACCTTGGGTGATCCACTTAAGGGAAACTTGCTGCTGTTCTACAAACCTCTGCACTTGGAGGCCCAACACTGTCTACAAGAATAGAAGCGTGCATAGACATCAATGGTGTGGCCACCCTGGCCCACCTCTGGTCGACCTCTTTCGCGTACTTGACCCCCAGGGAACCCTAAGCCCCGGACTATCATGGAAGAATTATTCTGCCACTGCCTCAGGGACGGAAAACACCAGAGAGAGAAAAGCTCTCTGGAAGGGAGAAATCTACCAAGGAAATTCCTCTCCGGAGAGGGTAAATCATCGCCATCGTCACCGTCATCGCTCCGGGCATTATCAAGATCATCATCGTCATCGTCGTCATCATCACCACTAGCACCATCACCCTCACCATCCACCTTCATTCCGTTGTAACAATTAGAGGCCTCTATCGTTGTTTTACATGAGATCTCTCTCCCGGTGTGGATTACTTGTTAGTAGTTGATGCTTGTGATATTTATGTATGTTAGCACTTTATGACAAGATTGTTATTATCCATTATATCACCTCTGATTATGATCCATATGATGTCTTGTGAGTAGTTCGTTTAGTTCTTGAGGACATGGGAGAAGTCATGATGTTAGTAGTGAAGTTATGTTGAAGTAATATCTCGTGGTTAGGTATATAAGTTGTGGTGCTATTCTTCTAGTGGTGTCATGTGAACGTCGACTACACGATACTTCACCTTTATGGTCCTAGGAGGATGCATTGTGTATTTGGCTACTAATTGTGGGGTTGCCGATGTGAAAGAAACCTAAACCCTCGTTAGGAAACTAATGCACGAGGGAGCGTAGAATCCCGGAGTTTTAAGGTTGTGGTTAGATTTATCTTAATTACTTTCTTATATTTGTGGATGCTTACGAGGGGTATAATCACAAGTATGTATTAGTCCTAGTTGGGCGGTGCATTAGCATAGGTTCACCCACACAACACTTCACGAAACAATGGTTATTAATCAACCGCAACGAAGCGAAAGCACTTGACAAAATTCCCATGTGTCCTCGAGAACGTTTGGTAGTCATAAGTAAGACAACCGGCTTGTCCTTTGCTCTCAAAAGAATTGGGCCACCCGCTGCAATATTATTTACTGCACTTTATTTACTCTCACTTTATTTGCCTGCTATATTAAAAAACCTCCAAAAACCTGTTTGCTAGTGTTTACAGTGAATCCTCTATCAAACCTGCTTGTGAACACCTTCTTCTCTTTGTTGGGTTCGACACTCTTATTTATCGAAAGTACTACGATACACCCCCTATACTTGTGGGTCATCAGCAAGTAATACTGCATAGTAATTTGATAGAAGTATTTCAAATTGGAAATGAACAAGAATGAACTTGCCTTGAGTCTGACAAGTAGTGCAGTCTAAAGCTCCTGGTGAATCGTGACCCTCGTGTTCTTTAGAAAGCATCATTGTCTTTTAAGACAATGCCGAAAGATCTAAATTTCATGCTATTATGCATACCATGAAATGATTTTTGGTGTTTTTCGCAAACCTTGGTTTTAATATTTTATGGTTTAAGAATAATTTGGATTTATTTGGGTATTTGTTGCATTTTTATTCAAAATTTGACTTAATTTCCCATCTTTGGGAAAATATGAGTTTGAATCAAACAATCAGTTTTATTTTTTAATTTATGAAATATTGGATCATATTATTTTCCTGAAGAAAACAATCACGTCTACTTTTGAATTCAAGTATGTTCCAAATATTTTCCTATGAGAATATTTCTCAAAGTAATCTTTTTTAAAAACTTACTTTTGAATTTTTGAAAATTCCAATCCTTAAGTCTAAGGATTTATTCCATTTTTGTAAAGTATTATTTCAATTAAGAATTTGGCCATTTCCAAATTCTTTATTTTGAAATAATAATCACTCAATTTTTATCATACCGTAAAACAATTAAAATACTATTAAAATTATTTTTGAAAACTAGAAGAGACAATAATATTTAAACTTATTTTTATTTGAATTTTAAATTTGTGGATTTGGGGTCTTTGAATTTATTTGGATGTGTTTGTATTAGTTTGATTTTATTTGGATTTATTTTGGGAGAATGGTCAACTGACTAAAATGCCCCTCGGTCGGTTCAGACTAGATGGTCGAACCCAACCCGCTCGGGTTCCCTCAGGCATGCACTGGGTCGAATCTGTTCACTCGCTCACTCGATCTCTCCCGTGCTTCCCACTCTTCTCCCCTGCGACCGCGCAAATGACTGCAGCCGCCGTACCTTCTCCGCTTTACTCCGGTTGTCTCGGTCATGGTCGTGTTGGTCAAAAGATTCCCTTGACCTCCTCTCTCTAGTCCTCCCACTCGATCTTAGTTTCCCCTCCTCTGCTCTTCTTGCCCAACAAAATCGCTAGCTAGGGTTTTGGATGGTCTCCTCGCCGTGGGTGTTGTTGCTGTGGTGGCGCTTCCTCAAGCATCTCCGGGATGTGCTCGTGCTGCCCTCCATGGTCGTTGATACGTCCATTTTGCATCACTATTTTATATGATAATTAACCCTTATTCCTTGATATTTTCCCTGTTAGAGCACTATACTTTTGTTATTTCATTGTTTTCTCTGTGTTTTTCAGTTTTGCAAAATTATTTATCAGAGTCAGAAAACAGCTCGAAAAGCACCTATCAGAAGGGATATGTTATGGACGTCAAAAAAATCAGGAACAATCAGAAAACGAGGTTTTGCAGAAATCACCGGAGGAGCCAAAAGGGCTTCCAGAGGGGAGCCAGGGGCCACCAGGAGGGCACCAGGCGCAGCCTCCTCCTTGGTCGCGCCTAGTGGGCCGCTGGAGGCCCCATGCCCCTCCAGCAGCTCCCCTTCAGGGTAGCTACTCCCTTGACCTAAAAATCCTGAGGAGGCACTTGATAGAATTTTTTCGCCGCATCTTGATACGTCATCAATGTATCCTTAATTTATGATGTTCCATGTTGTTTTCATGCCATATGCTACATGGTTTCCTTACACTTTATGTCATTTTTATTGATTTCCTGGACTAACCTATTGACAAGATGCCACAGAGCCAGTTCATGTTTTCTCCTGTTTTTAGTTTCAGAAATGTTGTTTTCGAAATATTCTCGGAATTAGAAAATTCGAAGCCCGGAAGTCTTAGAATTCCCGAAGGTTCCACAGAGTCCCGAAGAGGCCCAGAGGGGGGCCACACCATGAGGCGGCGCGCCCCCTGGCCGAGCCGGGAGGTGGTGTGGGCCCCTCGGGCGCCCACCGCCATCGCCCTTTCGCCTATATATTCTCCCCGATGCGTGGAACCTAAAAATATACCACCTTTCCACAAAAAAACCCGAGGCCGCCGTCATCGTCAACCCGAGATAGGGAGGGTTCTGGAGTTCTCCCTGGCACCCTACCGGGAGGGAAAATCATCACAGGAGGTCTCTCCACCACCATGCCCGCCTCCGGAGTGATGCGCTAGTAGTTCATCCTTGGACTACGGATCCATAGCAGTAGCTAGATGGTTCTTCTCTCCTCTTTATGCCTCATGTTTAGATCTCGTGAGCTTCCCTACATGATCGAGATCATCTTATTGTAATGCTACATGTTGTGTTTGCTGGTATCTGATGATTATTGAATACTATGTCTCTTGATTATCAATCTATCATGTTGTCTTCATGTGTATGTTATTTATGATCTTGCATGCTCTCCGTTGTTAGTAGATGCTCTGGACAAGTAGATACTAGTGACTCCAAGAGGGAGTATTTATGCTCGATAGTGGGTTCATGCCTCCTTTGCATTTGTGCTCGAGTTACAGAAACGTGACGGATAGAGGATCTGTTGTTGCCATCAGGGAGAAAACAATGATGTTTACATTGTTTACATTACACACTTTGCTTACTGTGATTATCTGTTGCTTGCAACTTAATACACAACGTTTGTTCTGTTGATATTCAGAGGGTGTATTATTAGTCATAGATGCGGTTGGATGACGGTCTATGTATCTTATTGTTATGCCCGCATGAATCTCATAGTAATCATCATGGCATCCATGTTTCATTATCTATCAATTTCCCAGTTATAATTTGTTCACCACGCATGTTAGCTATCTTTTATGGAGAGACACCACTAGTGAACTCTGGACCCCGGTCCATTTTATCATACTAATGATACAACCTTTGCAATTACTGTTTTCACACTGCTACTGCTGTTTTCACATTGTTCTCATACTATTTTCCACACCATACATTTAACCTCTTTGTTATCAGCAAAACCGGTGAGATTTAAACCTCACTGCTACGTTGGGGAAAATTGAATTGATTGTGTTGTGTAGGTTCCACGTTGCTGCTGAACTGGTAGTGCGCCCTACGACATCAACTGCATCAACCTTCAGAAGATTCTTTTCCTCCTACTGTTCTATTAAAACTTGATGTTGCACTCTTCACACCTTACGCTTGGGGTCTCCCAACGAGCGTGTGTCTATACTCCATCAAGCTTTTTTGGCGCCGTTGCCGAGGAGGAAGAGAATTTCTGCAAGGGGAGTCTCTCACCTCCAATCTCTTTAATTTGTTTTAGTTTTGCTTAGTTTATTTTATTTTGTCTTGCTTTCTTCTCTTTATCAACAACACAAAAAAATAGTTCTTATTCTAGTTGTTGTTTTTATCCTGTTTTTAGTCTTATTAAAGTGATGCTCATCATAGATGCACTAAGAAATATTCCACTTTAATCCTTCTTAGGAATTTTTATGTTGGCATTACTAGCTGGTATAGGTATGTTCTAGACACTCTTACAGGTGGTACTTTTTTGGGAACTCCTGCTTTGGAAGACTCTAATTTAATTGAAAGTTTAGGTGGAACACCACCTACTAGGGTTGTTAAAACTGAGATCAGTTCAGATGATGTTATTGAAAAGCTAAATTATATGGAGAAAAAATTTCCAAACTTCCTCGATAATGCTAGCAAAGTTAATGGATCAATAGTAAGTATCAACAAGAGAATTATTGTTTTACAAGCTAGCAATACCCATGATAGGCAAAATATGAGGATTGGTAAATTACAAGAGGCTATGGAAACTTTAAGCTGGACTTTTTCTTATCTCAAGTTTAAGAGGGAGAAAACTTCTATGGGAAAAGAGAAAAAAATTATGTATGCCGCCAAGGTGCCTAAACAAAAATCCCCTAATGTGTTTAAAATTAATAAAACATTTAGTAAAACTAAGATTGATTTGCATGTTGAATAATCTTGAGGGGTACCTAAAGTACCAATTGCTACAAGTGATGTTTTGGAGGAAATTATTGATTTGGATGCTTCTTCACTTGAAAACACTTGATTCCACTTTTCTAGGCGTAGCTAAAAGGCGTTAAAGAAAAACACTTCTTGGGGGATAACCCATGGTTTTATTGTTGATTTGTTTTTATCTGTTTTCTTTGAGTCAAGGGGTAGTATACTTCTATAGAAACTACTTTGTATCTTTATTTTCATGTTTTAGTTGTGCCAAGTAAAGTTTCTAGTGAAAGTTGGAGTTCGTTTTGGATTTCTGCGCAGGAATTTTTTTTTTGCTGTCCACCGTAAAAAATCGTATAAATTCCAGAAAGATCAAATGACCTGAAACTTTTTCTGCTTATTACTCAGCTAATTCCAAAACTTTTTTGTTCTTTATGTTTTTCGATCTTAGCAACTTAAGTGCCCCGAAAAAAGTCGTCTTTACAGACTATTCTGGTTTTGGCAGATTCTGCCATTTTTCTTGCATTTTCTCTTTCACAATGTCAAGTGAATTTCTTTGCTTCACGAAATATGAGTGGCTGTAGCTAATGTTTAAAAGTATCAACAGAAATTATGCGCGAGGCGCCTATCCTAGCCCATACAGCGCTTTGCTCAGCTTCAGAACAGAGTGGGGGGCTTTTCTTCTCGATGAAACCGGGGGGTTGCAGAACGTACACTTCCTCCGCAAGGTCTCCGTTGAGGAAAGCAGGTTTCACGTCCATGTGATGAACTTTCCAGCCGCCATGAGCAGCTAGGGCCAGCAGGATGCGCACTGTCTCCATTCGAGCAACCGGGGCGAACACCTCGTCGAAGTCCACCCCTGGCGCTGAGCATATCCCTTCACCACAAGTCTGGCCTTGTGCATCACGATATTCCCCTTCTGCTGCCCGGACGACTGCCCTGTCTTCTGGCGTGCACTCCACTCCTCTGCTGTGAGCAGGAGCTTTCCCGCCGTCTCCGCCTCTGGTTCTCCGCGCCCATCGGATACCGACAGTCGACCGCACAATTCCTCGATCGACATCTCCCTCAAATCGAGCAGAGTTTCAATGGAACATGCCATCTGTGCATACCGCCCGGGTACGACGCGCAGGAACTTGCGCACCACGTCGAGCTCCGCGGTCGTGTCTCCTAGGGTCTGCAGCTCGGTGACGACGCCGGAGAGACGGAGTGAGAAGTCCTCTATGGTCTCGCCGGGCTTGAACGCGAGATTCTCAAATTCCTTGCGCAGCTTCTGACGGTGCGCCTTGCTAACGCGGTCGACGCCGACGCGCATGGTTTTGACGGCGTCCCCAGCCGCCTTGGCGTTGTCCTTGGCCGCGAGCGCATGCACCATCTCCGGTGGGACAGAGCGTAGGATCGCCCCTAGCGCTTGTCGCTCCTGCCGATCGTCCTCGTCGTTGTCGAGGCCGGGATCGATCGCCTCCCAGGAGCTCCTTGCAGTTGTACGCGCATCAAGGTCGACCACTCCGTATAGTTCGTACGGGTGAGCATAGGGATTTGCATCGCCCCGCCGTCGCCGCTCTCCCACGATCTTCCAGCCGTGGCTGGTCTCACCGCGCCGGAGGAGACTGCGGCCGCGGTTGCCGTCGCGAACCTTTGGTGGTGGAGTTGCGGACTTCACGGGCGTCCTCGAGTGCGACCTGGATCGTGACTTCGACACCGACGGCTTGTCATCAACCATGGCGATGAATCTTGGTGGCTCTGATACCAAATGTTTTTGTGGCTCTCGATTATCTCACAGGTTTCAGCGTGGAATGCGATGAACAGCAAGCAAGAAAGAGAGAGACGCAAGAGTGTTTTTGTGTTGCGTACTGCAATGCAAAATTTTCTGTTTTGCTTATGTTATTTCAACTGAGTACAGAGAGGGAGCGACCAGCGACGTGGCCGTAAATCTAGCAAAACCTGAAACTACTAGACGCGCCATCCCACACCCCGCAAGGTATGCTAGTGATCCTACAAACCAGCAAAGAACGAGTCTAAACCTATCTACTCACGATCTGATCCAAAGTTTAAAATAGCGGGCTATTGCGTATAGCCCGGGGATTTTAAAAGATATGAAAGGCTATAGCCGACCTATAACCATATAGCCGTTTTGCTAAAATATTGAAAAATAGTAAAATTTGGACAATATATAATCATTTATATAGTATTATTCGCAAATGCATGACGTAACAACATAGTCGTATAAGATGAACGAACAATCGGGATTCTAAATAACAACTATTCATGACAAAATTTAGCAGTTCTGAAACCAGGTCGCTATGGGTAGCACTCGCACCTCACAATAGAAATTCAACAACCAACGGTGATTGATTTGGGCTACGAAATTGACGGAGGTGGCAAATTTTGGACCAAATGTTTGGTCCCCTAGACGGGATATAGCCGGGCTAAGAGGCTATATCCGGGCTAAATCCATACAGATGGGCTATTAGCGGCTATTCTCCATATAGCCTCGGAAGGTTCTAGCCGTAGCCCCGATCCTCTCGGAAGGCTATAGCCGGGCTATAGCCAGCTATTTAAAACTTTGATCTGATCACAACCGATCAGGACGCGCTCTTATTTTCTGAAACTGAAATAAAAACTACAGGTGCTTTCTTCAGATGCCGCCGAGGGACAGCAGCGGCGGCTTCGGGCCAGTGGCCCGAGATTCGCGCGGTAAGGAGGCCACTGCGTCTTGGCCGGACAGCAACCCACCGGGTTGTTTCTGTTCCTGGGTCACTGATGTGGGCATGACAGAGCTTGTCAAGGACCTCGCCTAGCAGCTGTTCCATGTCGAGAACATGCTGGTGCACATGGTCGTTTTGTACATGATGCATCATTCAGTGGCTTGCGGCATCCGAGTTGGACCCCCGGTGGTCACGAGCCAAATTCGTCTGACTGTATCGAAGGGTCAAAGCCGTCGTCCGACTTGCTTACCTACTAGAAAATCCGACCTCCTCCCCCTGATGGCGAACTCGCCTACCACCTTGTGACGCCCCGAGATCGGGCACTATGCAGATTTCAGCATGTCCGCCAAAAGCCACATAATAACCGATTTCAGGTTGCCACTTGTGATAACATTACAACAGTTCACGAATAATCCACAACAACAACAACAGAGAAGGTATATACAAGACGACTCAAATGAGTTAAGGATACAACTGATACAATACAAAGATCCAAATAACAGTGGAAGAAGCAACATAGTGTCCGACTACGGACAAGATGCAAATTGGACTAAGAGTCCTGAAGATAACCGATGGCGTCCAATCCCTGCCCAGGCCAAGCCGGAGGGATTCCCAAGCTAACGTCGTCAGACTTCAAACCTGTTGACTGCAATGTGGAATATGCAGCCACGAAATGGATTCGTGGGTCAGTACTATTAAGTCCTGGCAAGTGGATAAACCATACTCACAAGATACCAGCGTAACCAATCATCACAAGATACAAATACTTTGGGTACAACGGAAAGGAAGGGATTATTGCAAAGAAGCGGCAGCGGGCTGCACTAACTAACTACAGAGACGCGCTACAACATCCGGCTAAAAGAAAGGGATAAGATAGCGCGACAAAACCAACTATAACTACTCACCAAACAATACTGTCGCACCCGGACTTCTAGAGGATACTCACAGCCCGCTAAACAGTAAATAAATGGCTTACGGGGCTTACCGGCACCCGCATCTCAATATGAGTAGGCCAACACGTGAACGTGTGACAACCATCCTCTACTATTCATCGTCTGCGTAAACCATCCCATAGAAATCTGACTACTTCCATTTACGTACTTCATAACATACACACATGGTACGTCAACGGCATTTGAACAAGTGATATCACAACAAATCTCTAAGACACAAAGAAATAGAAATAAGTGGCAAATGGCTCTCACTAGAGCAGAGATAGCAAATACAATCATGCAGAGGACACATGTCCCAACAAGTCATCATTACATCACAGCGGAAGCATCCAAGGTGTCTGAGTACAGACAAGATCCAAATAGGCCTAAGAGGCCGGAAAAGAAAAGACGGAGCCCATCCACGATGTCTCGGATCCTGCCCGGGTCCGCTATCTACTCGTCAGCAGCCTCGTCATACTCCACGTAGTAGCCACCATGAGGATCCTCGGAAACGTAGTCTACAGAACACGCAGCCCCAAAGGGGTCAGTACAGACGAGTACTGTCACACCCGGACTTCTAGAGGATACTCACCGTACGAACTGAACAGTATTTTGATTGGATTACGGGGCTTAAAGGCTCCCGCGTCCCCTTACGGGTAGGCCAGCACTTATGTGCGACAACCAACCGTTACTGTTCACCGTCGATGTAAACTATCCCGTAGAAATCAGGACACTACCATTGACGTACTTCATACCATACACACATGGTACGTCAACGGCTTTGAACAAAAGGATAACACAACATGCCTCTAAGACACAAAAGATCGAAATAAGTTGCAAATGGCCCTCACTAGGGCAGAGAATAGCAAATACAATCATCCAGAGGACACATGTCCCAACATAATATCATTACAACTCAGCGGAAGCATTCAAAGGGGGTCTGAGTACAGACAAATCCAAATAGGCTTAAGAAGCCGGGAAAATAAGGAAGACGAAGCCCATCCACGTAGGTCCTGGATCCAGCCCTGGTCCAGCTATCTACTCGTCTGCAGTCTCGTCAAACTCCACGAAGTAGCCATCCTGGTGGTCATCGTAGTCGTAGTCGTAGTCTGCGTAAACCACAGCCCCAAAGGGGTCAGTACAACAACGTACTGGCAAGCAAGACTCACAGTTCACCAAAGTGTAGCCCGTCAACACCAAGCACAGATGCCTCGGGTTCAACGGAAGAGAGGGATATAACAGATGCTGCAACTGGCTGCACTAACCAACTACAGAACAAACTACAACTTCCGATGTAATAGAATAAGATAAGATAGCGTATCGTACCCAACTATCAACTAACCACCAAACAAACCCATCCTGGATCTCGCCCATTATCCAAAGAAGCAATCCGAGGATAACTCACACAGTTGGATTAATGATGGATCAAGTTGTTGTGTCAATAAGCCTATTACTAGTCAAGTTATCATTAGTTAGGTGTAAGTTGTTCTGAGTACTTGTTAGCCAGTACTTTCACCAAGTCAACCATAACCGCGGAAAACACGGCTTCTCGAGAAGATTTATCCCTGCAGGGGTGCACCAATTTGGCCGTACACGTAAGAATAACCCGCCAGATGGGAAGGCCTTTCCCACCAAGCGGGGCACTCAACACAACTCAACTCTTCTTCGCATCAAGCCCAAAGCACCACGTGCTGTGCGTGCACGGCTAATCGAGCCCCCCCGAAGAAAAGGAGGACCCTCATAGCACTGGAAGACCACGCCGCCCTAAATGCCGACTACAAAAGTTCCACCCTGGCCTCGGGTTCGTACCTGCATATGCGTGCATCAAATGGAAAGCCCGAACTAAGTGTGGTGATTTGGACGAGATGCGGATCGAGTCAAATTGAGGGGGGCGCCCATACACGCTTCCCACATGCGGATAGTGCGCTCATCATGGATCAGTAGACAAGACCCTTTTCCTATTTGGGTCGACACTAGCAGGCCTCAAAACCACGCCGGGCCTCCTGCCGGTGCCTTATCAGCAAATTATTATTACCTCAAATTAACAAATTGTTGTTTAACATCGAGCCCCAGAATATAACAGATATAATAACAGGAAGTAACGGATAACAGACTCGAGCAAAACAACCCTAAGCATGCTAGTAAGACACGGGCCCAAGCAACGGGGTTTTAGGACTGGAGGTGTGGCAATATCAGGGTTCAGGGTATCATGTGATAGGTTCGTAACAGAAACAACTACCTCTAAGGCTAGCAGAAAAGAATCAACGGAAAGTATCGGTAACCAATGTTGAAAGGAACACAATGGTTCATGTGAGTGATAACTTGCCGGCAAACCCAGTAGCCGGGTACTGAGCTAGATCCTCAGAAGGGGTGTCGTAAAGATCGTCGGTATCAACGTCGTCGTCTATCCGAGAAGAAGCAAACAAACAAGGCAGAATATAAACAATCATTATCATGGCATAGTGCACAATCAAATATGATGCATGACAAGTTAATGGTTGCATCAACATAAACTAGATAACATGATAACACCATTTAAATGGACCCATATGCAATTGGATTGCATATGGAAAAGGTCCATTGAAAATAAGTGGAAACAAATGATTACAATTAATTATTATGTGAAAGTTGTTAGCATGATGCATGCATGATGTTAACAACAAAATAACAATAATAGATGCAAGGGAAAAGGAATAAAACAAGTTTGGAAATTATTTATCAAGTTTGGAAATGTTTGGTTACTTAAACATGTCACACAAGTAGTGGTTGTTTTCAACAAGTTAAATTGTTCAAAACAAATAACAAAGTTTGTATTTTGAAAAGAACAACAAATTTTAGTTGGATTACATGTTTCAAATATTTAAATTGGAACTAGGATGAATTTATTATGACTTAATCAATATTAAGCAAGTTTTAAATGAATTTAGAACAAGTTTGAATTTAATTGAATTTTTATTTGTTCAAAACATAATTTCAAACTCATATTTGAAAAGTTCATACTTTGTGGTTTGAAAACAGATTTTGCATGTTCAAAAATATTTTATTTTGAGCAAGTTATGATTTTATCAAATTTAAATGAATTAAACAAGTATTAAATTATTTAGGCAATTTAAATGGTTCAAACCATGAAACAAAATTTATATTTGAAAAGGTTATTCAAAATAGCATTGTAAACATATTTTATTTGCATGATTTGGATTTGTTATGAATTAGTTATGAATTTTAGCAAAATACAACTGAATTGTTTGAATTCAAATTTGAATTGCAATTTGAAAGTTCAAAACAGTACACAAATGGATTATTTGGAAAGATCATTTGATTTAGAGAAATAAACATATATAACTTTTATTTGTTGGGGTTATAGATTAAACGTTATTAAATTTTAAAGTTTAGGGTTTAAATATGTTATTTAAAATGATTAGGAGTTAACAGAAATGCGCAGAAACTTTTATTACGGCGCAGCTGTCTACCCCTAGCCACTGCCCGTGGGCCAGGGGCCAGCGTGGCGCGCCTTGCGCTTGCGTGGCAACCACCGCGGCTGACGGGTGGGCCACAGGTGTCAGCGCGCGCTCAAAAAAGTGTGGTTTATTCCGCGCGACCGCGGCTCGAACCCGCGACCACGAGGAGATTCAGAGAGTGGCGCAACCACTGCGCTGGATTCAGTTGTTTGACAGGGATAGGAACGCGGACAGGTTAACATTCAGTGCAAGGTTAACTGAATTTTTCTGACGAGCGTTTCCATCCGCGACTGACAGAGGCGACGCTGCTCGCCGGCGTTGAGGTAACGCGGCCGTGCATCGAGGCAGATGGGGTGGATGTGCACGATACCGTGGTGGCGCAACAGAGGGATGAGAGGGGAAGATGGTGGATGCTCACCGGGAGTTCGTCGCTGTCGCAGAGCTCGGGTGCACGGCGGCGTCCGCGGCGTGGATGAGGATGGCGGGGGAGATCCAGGGGGTCACCGGGGCTGCTTTGGTGTTTAAACGGAAGCGGAGAGAGAGAGGTTTCGGTTTCAGGCTAGCCAGCGGGGAAACAGGCGGCGACGGAGGTGTTCATCGTCGATCTTCAGAGCGGTGGTCGCCGGAGGGAGTTGCAGAGAGGGGGAAACGGTGGCAGAGGGTGGAGAACGGCGGCGGAGGCAAGGAACAGGGACCTAGGGGGCTAGGGTTTGACGGCGCGGCCCTAGGGCTGATTTATAGGGGTGAGGGGACGTCGATGGCCGTCCACGGCGCTCTGCCGTCGACGTGGAGGCTCGGATTTGCGGCCGTACTCCGGGAAGACGAGGAAAAGAAGACTGAACAGGTACGCGCTTAAGCTAGGTGGGCTGGGCTGCGCGCGCGGGGTAAGTTGGGCTGGGTAGAGCTTAGGTGCTGCGCGCGCGGTAGTTCTCCTTTTATTTTATTTTTTTCTGCTCTCTGTTTTTTTTGTAGGGTTTAGTTTTGGGAGAAAAAGATAGGTTTAGACTTAGTGAAAAATTGGAGAAAATTTGGGTAACCCTTTTAGGTCATTTGCTAACAGGTTTGAACTTTTATTTTCAAAAAGTTTGAGTTTTGTTTACTGTTTGAATTTAAAACAAATTTAGGTGAAATTTTTTAATATTAAAGATCACTAATAAAAACCAATCATTTAAATAGGGTAACCCCTATGGTAATTAGACAATTTGAGTTGATTTGTTTTGGTAACAACATGATTTCAAAATGGTTCTGTTTTGGGTGCTTTGATTTGAATTTTAAATGTGTTTTTGGAAATTAAAGGATTGATTAAAACCATCATTTTCACAAGTGATCACTATGGAAAAACATGAAACAATTGGTTGTTTTTAGTTGTGATTTTTTTATTGAAAATGTTGTAACAGAGCAAGTATGAAACCATTGTTTGAAAAAGGTTTGAATTTGAGTTGTGAAAACAGTGGAAAACAAATGCTACAATTAAGAAACAAATGCAAACAACATGGAAACAAAATGATGACATGATGCAATACTTTAATAAACATGCAACAAACATTCTAAGGGGATGATTTTCATACTTGGGATGTTACAAAACGCCCCCCCCCCCCTTGAAGGAATCGCGCCCCGAGATTCCTACTGAGAAAGGAAAAGGTCCGGATACTTCTTGCGAAGATCCTCTTCGGTCTCCCATGTTGCCTCTTTATCGGAATGATGCGACCACTGCACTTTCAAGAACTTGGTGCTCTTGTTGCGAGTCTTACGCTCGGTCTCATCGAGAATACGAATAGGGTGCTCCTCATAAGATAGATCATCTTGCAGTTCAATGGAATCATGATCAACTGCACGATCTGGATCTTTGAAACACTTCTTGAGCTGTGACACGTGGAACACATCGTGCACTTTGGATAGCTTTTCTGGAAGTTCAAGACGATAAGCATTTTCTGCCCGCCTTGAGAGGATGTTGAAAGGACCAATGTATCTTGGTGCAAGCTTTCCTTTCACACCGAAACGATGAGTTCCTCTGAGGGGAGTTACACGGAGATATGCCTTGTCACCAGGAGCATAGATCATATCCCTGTGCTTGCTGTCATAGTAGCTCTTCTGACGAGACTGAGCAATCCTGAGATTGTCACGAATGATACGAACTTTCTCCTCGGCTTCCTTAACAATGTCAGGGCCTAAGAGTGAACGTTCACCAGCTCCAGACCAATTGATTGGACTCCTGCATCTGCGGCCATAGAGTGCTTCAAATGGTGCCATACCTAGGCTTGCCTGGTAGCTGTTGTTGTAGGAGAATTCAGCATATGGAAGGCAATACTCCCATTTCATGCCAAAGGAGAGACCACATGCTCTGAGCATATCCTCGAGAATCTGATTGACTCTTTCGACTTGCCCCTGAGACTGAGGGTGATACGCTGTGCTGAACAGAAGTTTGGTGCCCAATGCTTCTTGAAAACTCTTCCAGAAATGAGAAGTGAATATGCTTCCACGGTCTGAGCTTATTTCCAATGGAACACCATGTAGAGGAACGATCTTTGCTGTGTAGAGCTCTGCTAACTGGCTAGCTGAGATAGTTTCCTTGACAGCAAAGCAGTGAGCTACTTTAGTGAGACGATCAATAACAACGAAGATTGCATCGTTGCCCTTCTTGGACTTTGGAAACCCAGTAACGAAGTCCATTTCAATCATGTCCCACTTCCACTCAGGAATTTTCAGAGGTTGGAGTAGACCTGCTGTTTTCTGATGGACTGCCTTAACACGTTGACAAAGGTCGCATTCAGAAACGTATTGAGCAATTTCACGTTTCATGCCAGGCCACCAATACAGTGTCTTAAGATCCTGGTACATCTTTGTACTTCCAGGGTGAATGGAGAGAGGAGTTTCATGAGCCTCCTTGAGAATGCTATCTTTGAGACTTTGGACTTGAGGAACTGCAATGCGTCCTTCAAAGAACACAGTTCCTTTATCATCAACTGAGAAAGACTTGAATTTCTCCTTGCCTTCCTTGATGTGCTCAACCATCTTCTTGATTTCAGTATCACGAAGTTGTTCAGAACGAATCTTGTCCTCGAGAGTTGGACTGGCTGTCAAGCTAGCAAGGTAGCCTTGAGGAACAAGACCAAGGTTCAGCTTCTGGAATTCTTCATGAAGTGGAGGTTGGCTTTCCATGATCATGAGATTATTGCAATAGGACTTGCGACTGAGAGCACCGGCCATAACATTAGCCTTGCCTGGAGTGTAAGAAATGGTGAGATCAAAGTCTTTAATCTTTTGAATCCATCTCCTTTGACTGAGGTTTAGATCTGGTTGAGTGAAGATGTATTTCAGACTCTTATGATCGGAAAAGATTTCAGTTTTGTTACCCAACAAGTATTGTCTCCATTTCTTGAGGGCAACCTGCTGCTAGCTCAAGATCATGTGTGGGATAGTTTTGCTCATGTGGGTTCAACTGATGTGAAGCATAAGCCACAACTTGACGTTCTTGCATAAGAACTGCACCTAGACCTTGGAGAGATGCACCGCAGAATATCTGGAAAGGTTTGGTAGTATCTGGGCCAACCAGAACTGGGGTGGAAGTGAGTTTAGTCTTCAGGAGATTGAAACTCTCATCACACTGTGGAGTCCAAACGAACTTCTTGTCCTTCTTTGTGAGATCAGTGAGAGGTTTGGCAATCTTGGAAAAGTTTTGGACGAAACGACGGCAATAGCTAGCCAAGCCAAGAAAGCTTCTAACTTGTTTTACCGTCTTAGGAGGTTTCCAATCAACAATTGCCTTAACCTTTTCCGGGTCAATGGCTATGCCTTTGGCAGAGATGACATGACCAAGGTAAGCAACTTCTGGAATCCAGAACTCACATTTGGAGAACTTGGCATATAGACGATGCTCGCGGAGTTTCATGAGAGTGAGACGAAGGTGTTCTCCATGCTCTTCCTCGGATTTTGAGTAGACTAGAATATCATCGAGATATACCACAACGAACTTGTCGAGGTATTCATGGAAAACAGAATTCATGAGTCTTGAGAAGGTTGCCGGTGCATTGGTGAGACCAAAGGACATGACGGTGTATTCATATAGACCGTACCGAGTGGTGAAAGCTGTTTTTGGAATATCTTCCTTTCTGATCTTTATCTGTTGGTAACCCATCCTCAAGTCCAACTTTGAGAATATTGAGGCTCCAGCAAGTTGATCAAAAAGATCATCGATACAAGGAATTGGATACTTGTTCTTGATTGTTTTCTCGTTGAGAGGACGATAGTCAACCACGAGTCTTTTTGTTTGATCCTTCTTGGCAACAAACAGAGTTGGGCAACCCCAAGCGGAGGAACTAGGCTGAATGTAACCTTTCTCCATGTACATATCAATTTGCTCCTTCAACAACTTCAGTTCAGGAGGAGCTATCTTGTATGGATGCTTAGAGATTGGAGCAGTACCTGGTTCAAGCTCGATCACGAACTCAACTGCTCTGTCCGGAGGCATCCCTGGCAACTCTTCTGGAAAGACGTCAGGGAATTCACAAACCACCGGAACATTTTCAAGCAGAGGTAGAGGTTTAGCATCCAGGGTGTACAGCTGAACAGAACTTGATTCACTTGGAGAATAGACTATCTGGCCGAAAGGGTGGAACAGAGTTATTGACTTCTTAGCACAATCAATCGTAGCTTTATTGGCCTTCAACCAATCCATGCCAAGGATGACATCAATGTCAGAATTGCCAAGCAGAATGAGGGAAGCAAGGAATATGTGACCTCCAATCAAGATCTGATTCTCGTGACTGATCTTGGAAGTTTGCATAGTTGCTCCAGGGGAGTTTACTACTAGCAGGGAACCCAAACCAACAAAAGGTAGCTTAACTGCTGTCGCAAAGATCTTTGACACGAAAGAATGCGATGCTCCAGTATTAAACAACACTTTAGCTGGGTTAGAGTTTACGGGGAATGTACCGAGAACGACGTCAGCAGCTTCCTCAGCTTTGTCGGCCTTGATATGATTCACCCTCGCGGTCCTCCCGACAGGCCTGTTGTTGGAGTTGAAGGCTTTAGCCGGGGGAGCACGAACCATTGCCTGGTTGGTGTTGGGGCGAGGAGGTGGTGGAGGTAGCTGCCTCTGAGTGCACTTATCAGCATAGTGTCCAGTCTGCTTGCATTTGAAGCAAGTGACGACACGAGGTGCATCTGGCCTTGGTTGCCCCATTGAGAACCTCTGAGCCTGCATCTGAGCTGGGTTGGGTGGGCGGGGACCAAAGCCTGGAGAAGCTTGGGCATTTGGAGCCCTAGTGACAGCACTGTTTGGCACCCAGATGCGGCGCTTCTGCGGAGGGGTGGTCATGTTGGAGGAGGAACCACCCTCACGCGAGTGCTTGCGCGACTCTTCGAACGCCTTGCGCCCATTCTCCTCATTGAGCGCGGTGTTCACGAGCTCCACGAAGTCCTTGTACTTGATGTTGGTGAGAGCGTACTTTAGTTCCGGGTTAAAACCTCGGCGGAACCTTGCCATCTTCTTGGCTTCAGTGGACACCTCGTCACCAGCGTATCGAGCGAGACGATTGAACTCGTTCTGGTAGCCGAGTACGTCCAGCTTGCCCTGTTTGAGAGAGCAGAATTCCTCACGCATCCTTTCCATGAGACCATCTGGGATGTGGTGCTTCAGGAAGGCATCCTTGAAACATCCCCAGGTGATAGGATAGCCAGCTCTCATGGTCTGGTAGTTCTCCCACCAGGTAGCTGCCTGACCCTTCAGTAGGTAGGTGGCATACTTGACCTTATCTTCCTCAGCAACATGAGCAATCTCCAGAGCCCTGTTCATCTCCCTGATCCAGTCATCAACATCCAGAGGCTCACGTGTTGCCACGAAAGCTCTCGGCCCCATGCTCAGAAACTCCTTGATGATGACTCGCGGAGCATTCTGGTTGTTGTGCTGGTTAGCCTGGATCTGGGCCATCTGAGCCACGACCTGAGTCATCTGAGTCAACAGCTCCGTGAGCGGAGGTGGTTCAGGCGGGTTGCTCCTTGTCGGCGGCATCCTGAATAGACATGCATTTTAGCACAACAACAGAAAAGGATGGACTTGGTAACCGAAAGAGAGAGATTATTCCGACGCATGAATAGATAACCAACAGGTACATCATCACATGTTCAAATACATCAGAATATCCAACACACCATTGCATGGTTCGAATGCCACAGGATAACTAAACATAGCTATGAATGGATACATCGGTACTCCCATGCTCATCACGCAGGACGGCGGTGAGTAGTACGACGAGAGATACGGTGAGGAGGAATCCCACGGAAGTAGGTAGAACGACGATCCACGTAGAGCGGGACTGCTCTGAGAGGGACTCTCGGTGTGGTGAAGTAGAAAGCGTCGTCTCCCTGTGCTCCATAGCGGGGAATCCCTGTGTAACCTGGACCAAGGTCGAGAAGTGGACCTCTGATCGGCTCGTAACCTCCAGCATCTGGCAACGGAAGCCCAGCTGTCTGAACGATACGTGCAAAGCGCTCGTCTCCAACAAAATCTGTGGTGTACGTCGCCAGACGAGTGAGAGCAAGGTGGAGCTGCTCCCTGACTGAAGCCAACTCCTGAGACAGTGTGGAAGCAACTGCGTTACTGTGCCTCACAAACTGAGCAGTGGTGTGCAGCCTGGAGCTATCAGACTCGTAGGTATCCAGGTTGCCGTGGAGAGTGAAGTGAACTCCCGCCGACGTGATGTAACCACGGGGGATGTGGCGATAGATAGAATCGTCAAACCCCCAATAGTCAGCACGGAGGACGGTGAGACTCACGTAAGCTGCCTGCTGCACGGCCATATCCACTGTGGAACCTACTGCCTCGTAGCGGTGGACAACGCTCCTGCCATCATCTGACAGAATGTAGACGATAGCCCGGTAGTAGGTCTGGTCAAACTCTCGCTGCTGCTCGTAGACCTGGTACTCTGGTGCCCAATGGAACCCCAGATAAGTCACCATGTCTCTCAGCATCTCCGGATAACCGGCGGTGCTCTCACAGCGAGTCATCCGAACCACCTGCGGGTAGAACCTGAGATCCATCTGCAGATGATTTGGGAGGTTTCGATTAGACTCCGGTAGAAGAAATGAAGTGGAAAACAACAGCAAGGTTTCAACGGACGAAAGGTTCTTTAGAAGAACAGGATATCGAAGCAACATCGGGAAAACGAGACCAAAAGTCCTGAGGTACTACGGAGAACCCAAAACACGTGAAATCCTAACTTGAAAGTTTAGGTGAGAAGAGAAAACAACGTTGCACTTCCTTACCAGAAAAGGGTGGGTGGGTGGGGAAAGAAGAAAAATGGCAGAATTCCTACTCTCACGTTTCATTTTTCCTATATAGCTACAAAATAGTTTCTAGACTCAACTGCGACCAGTAAAAGGGATCCTACAGGAAGACAGGCTCTGATACCATTTGTCGCACCCGGACTTCTAGAGGATACTCACCGTACGAACTGAACAGTATTTTGATTGGATTACGGGGCTTAAAGGCTCCCGCGTCCCCTTACGGGTAGGCCAGCACTTATGTGCGACAACCAACCGTTACTATTCACCGTCGATGTAAACTATCCCGTAGAAATCAGGACACTACCATTGACGTACTTCATACCATACACACATGGTACGTCAACGGCTTTGAACAAAAGGATAACACAACATGCCTCTAAGACACAAAAGATCGAAATAAGTTGCAAATGGCCCTCACTAGGGCAGAGAATAGCAAATACAATCATCCAGAGGACACATGTCCCAACATAATATCATTACAACTCAGCGGAAGCATTCAAAGGGGGTATGAGTACAGACAAATCCAAATAGGCTTAAGAAGCCGGGAAAATAAGGAAGACAAAGCCCATCCACGTAGGTCCTGGATCCAGCCCTGGTCCAGCTATCTACTCGTCTGCAGTCTCTTCAAACTCCACGAAGTAGCCATCCTGGTGGTCATCGTAGCCGTAGTCGTAGTCTGCGTAAACCACAGCCCCAAAGGGGTCAGTACAACAACGTACTGGCAAGCAAGACTCACAGTTCACCAAAGTGTAGCCCGTCAACACCAAGCACAGATGCCTTGGGTTCAACGGAAGAGAGGGATATAACAGATGCTGTAACTGGCTGCACTAACCAACTACAGAACAAACTACAACTTCCGGTGTAAAAGAAAGAGATAAGATAGCGTATCGTACCCAACTATCAACTAACCACCAAACAAACCCATCCTGGATCTCGCCCCTTATCCAAAGAAGCAATCCGAGGATAACTCACACAGTTGGATTAATGATGGATCAAGTTGTTGTGTCAATAAGCCTATTACTAGTCAAGTTATCATTAGTTAGGTGTAAGTTGTTCTGAGTACTTGTTAGCCAGTACTTTCACCAAGTCAACCATAACCGCGGAAAACACGGCTTCTTGAGAAGATTTATCCCTGCAGGGGTGCACCAATTTGGCCGTATACGTAAGAATAACCCGCCAGATGGGAAGGCCTTTCCCACCAAGCGGGGCACTCAACACAACTCAACTCTTCTTCGCATCAAGCCCAAAGCACCACGTGTTGTGCGTGCGCGGCTAATCGAGCCCCCCGAAGAAAAGGAGGACCCTCATAGCACTGGAAGACCACGCCGCCCTAAATGCCGACTACAAAAGTTCCACCCTGGCCTCGGGTTCGTACCTGCATATGCGTGCATCAAATGGAAAGCCCGAACTAAGTGTGGTGATTTGGACGAGATGCGGATCGAGTCAAATTGAGGGGGGCGCCCATACACGCTTCCCACATGCGGATAGTGCGCTCATCATGGATCAGTAGACAAGACCCTTTTCCTATTAGGGTCGACACTAGCAGGCCTCAAAACCACGCCGGGCCTCCTGCCGGTGCCTTATCAGCAAATTATTATTACCTAAAATTAACAAATTGTTGTTTAACATCGAGCCCCAGAATATAACAGATATAATAACAGGAAGTAACGGATAACAGACTCGAGCAAAACAACCCTAAGCATGCTAGTAAGACACGGGCCCAAGCAACGGGGTTTTAGGACTGGAGGTGTGGCAATATCAGGGTTCAGGGTA
This sequence comes from Alopecurus myosuroides, assembly GCA_028641055.1. NCBI lineage: Eukaryota > Viridiplantae > Streptophyta > Magnoliopsida > Poales > Poaceae > Alopecurus > Alopecurus myosuroides. The sequence goes on from CM054057.1 coordinate 181,754,698, forward strand.
TCATGTGATAGGTTCGTAACAGAAACAACTACCTCTAAGGCTAGCAGAAAAGAATCAACGGAAAGTATCGGTAACCAATGTTGAAAGGAACACAATGGTTCATGTGAGTGATAAATTGCCTGCAAACCCAGTAGCCGGGTACTGAGCTAGATCCTCAGAAGGGGTGTCGTAAAGATCATCGGTATCAACGTCGTCGTCTATCCGAGAAGAAGCAAACAAACAAGGCAGAATATAAACAATCATTATCATGGCATAGTGCACAATCAAATATGATGCATGACAAGTTAATGGTTGCATCAACATAAACTAGATAACATGATAACACCATTTAAATGGACCCATATGAATTTGGATTGCATATGGAAAAGGTCCATTGAAAATAAGTGGAAACAAATGATTACAATTAATTATTATGTGAAAGTTGTTAGCATGATGCATGCATGATGTTAACAACAAAATAACAATAATAGATGCAAGGGAAAAGGAATAAAACAAGTTTGGAAATTATTTATCAAGTTTGGAAATGTTTGGTTACTTAAACATGTCACACAAGTAGTGGTTGTTTTCAACTATGTTAAATTGTACAAAATCAAAATACAAAAGTTTGTATTTTGAAAAGAACAACAAATTTTAGTTGTTGGATTACATGTTTCAAATATTTAAATTGGAACTAGGATGAAATTTATATGACTTAATCAATCTTCAGCAAGTTTTAAAATGAAATTTAGAACAAGTTTGAATTTAATTGAATTTTTATTTGTTCAAAACATAATTTCAAACTCATATTTGAAAAGTTCATACTTTGGTGGTTGAAAACATATTTTGCATGTTCAAAAATATTTTATTTGAGCAAGTTATGATTTTATCAAATTTAAATGAATTAAACAAGTATTAAATTATTTAGGCAATTTAAATGGTTCAAACCATGAAACAAAATTTATATTTGAAAAGGTTATTCAAAATAGCATTGTAAACATATTTTATTTGCATGATTTGGATTTGTTATGAATTAGTTATGAATTTTAGCAAAATACAACTGAATTGTTTGAATTCAAATTTGAATTGCAATTTGAAAGTTCAAAACAGTACACAAATGGATTATTTGGAAAGATCATTTGATTTAGAGCAATAAACATATATAACTTTTATTTGTTGGGGTTATAGATTAAAAGTTATTAAATTTTAAAGTTTAGGGTTTAAATATGTTATTTAAAATGATTAGGAGTTAACAGAAATGCGGCAGAAACTTTATTACGGCGCAGCTGTCTACCCCTAGCCACTGCCCGTGGGCTAGGGGCCAGCGTGGCGCGCCTTGCGCTTGCGTGGCAACCACCGCGGCTGACGGGTGGGCCACGGGTGTCGGCGCGCGCTAAAAAAAGTGTGGTTTATTCCGCGCGACCGCGGCTCGAACCCGCGACCACGAGGAGATTCAGAGAGTGGCGCAACCACTGCGCTGGATTCAGTTGTTTGACAGGGATAGGAACGCGGACAGGTTAACATTCAGTGCAAGGTTAACTGAATTTTTCTGACGAGCGTTTCCATCCGCGACTGACAGAGGCGACGCTGCTCGCCGGCGTTGAGGTAACGCGGCCGTGCATCAAGGCAGATGGGGTGGATGTGCACGATACCGTGGTGGCGCAACAGAGGGATGAGAGGGGAAGATGGTGGATGCTCACCGGGAGTTCGTCGCTGTCGCAGAGCTCGGGTGCACGGCGGCGTCCGCGGCGTGGATGAGGATGGCGGGGGAGATCCAGGGGGTCACCGGGGCTGCTTTGGTGTTTAAACGGAAGCGGAGAGAGAGAGGTTTCGGTTTCAGGCTAGCCAGCGGGGAAACGGGCGGCGACGGAGGCGTTCATCGTCGATCTTCAGAGCGGTGCTCGCCGGAGGGAGTTGCAGAGAGGGGGAAACGGTGGCAGAGGGTGGAGAACGGCGGCGGAGGCGAGGAACAGGGACCTAGGGGGCTAGGGTTTGACGGCGCGGCCCTAGGGCTGATTTATAGGGGTGAGGGGGCGTCGATGGCCGTCCACGGCGCTCTGCCGTCGACGTGGAGGCTCGGATTTGCGGCCGTACTCCGGGAAGACGAGGAAAAGAAGACTGAACCGGTACGCGCTTAAGCTAGGTGGGCTGGGCTGCGCGCGCGGGGTAAGTTGGGCTGGGTAGAGCTTAGGTGCTGCGCGCGCGGTAGTTCTCCTTTTATTTTATTTTTTTCTGCTCTCTGTTTTTTTTTGTAGGGTTTAGTTTTGGGAGAAAAAGATAGGTTTAGACTTAGTGAAAAATTGGAGAAAATTTGGGTAACCCTTTTAGGTCATTTGCTAACAGGTTTGAACTTTTATTTTCAAAAAGTTTGAGTTTTGTTTACTGTTTGAATTTAAAACAAATTTAGGTGAAATTTTTAATATTAAAGATCACTAATAAAAACCAATCATTTAAATAGGGTAACCCCTATGGTAATTAGACAATTTGAGTTGATTTGTTTTGGTAACAACATGATTTCAAAATGGTTCTGTTTTGGGTGCTTTGATTTGAATTTTAAATGTGTTTTTGGAAATTAAAGGATTGATTAAAACCATCATTTTCACAAGTGATCACTATGGAAAAACATGAAACAATTGGTTGTTTTCAGTTGTGATTTTTTTATTGAAAATGTTGTAACAGAGCAAGTATGAAACCATTGTTTGAAAAAGGTTTGAATTTGAGTTGTGAAAACAGTGGAAAACAAATGCAACAATTAAGAAACAAATGCAAACAACATGGAAACAAAATGATGACATGATGCAATACTTTAATAAACATGCAATAAACATTCTAAGGGGATGATTTTCATACTTGGGATGTTACAAGTACTGGCAAGCAAGACGCACAAGATACCAAAGTGTACCCGGCAACACCAAGTACAGATGCTTTGGGTTCAACGGAAGATAGGTGATACAAAAGTGCGGCAGCGGGCTGCCTAACCAACTACAGAGACACGCTACAACATCCGGCTAAGAGAAAGGGATGAGATAGCGCATCGGAACCAACTACCAACAACCTCAAACAAACCCACCCTGGATCTCGCCCCTTATCCAAAGAAGCAATCCGAGAATAACTCACACAGTTGGATTAATGAAGGTTCAAGTTATTGTGTCAATAAGACTATTACTAGTCAACTTATTATTGATTAGGTGTAAGTTGTCTAATCCTTGTTAGCCATCCCTATCACCAAGTCATCCATAACCGCGGACAACACGGCTTCTCGAGAAGATTTAACCCTGCAGGAATGCACCAATTTGGCCGTACACGTAAGAATATCCTGCCAGACGGGGGATCAACCCACCAAGCGAGGTACTCAACACAACCCATCTCTTCTTCGCATCAAGCCCAAAGAACCCCGTGCAGTTGAGCGCACGGCTAATCAAGCCCCACGAAGAAAAGGGGACCCTCATAGCACTCTAAGAACGTGTCTCCCTAAATGCCGACTACAAAAGTTACCACCCTGGCGCCAAGGGTTCGCACCTGCATATGCATGCGGCAAATGGAAAACCCGAACTAAATGAGGCGATTTGGACGAGATGCGAATCGAATCAAAGTTGAGGGGGGCGCCCATACACGCTTCCCACATGCGGTTAGTGCGCTCATCATGGATCTAGAGGACAAGAAAGTTTCCTGAGTTCGACACTAGCAGGCCTCAAAACCATACCCGGCCTCCTGCCGGTGCCTTATCATCAAATTAGCATTACCTCAAACATTAACAGGTTGTTGTTTAACATCGAGCCCCCAGAACATCATAAATATGGTAACAGAAATAACGGACATCAGACTCGGGCATAAACAACCCTAAGCATGCTAGTAAGACACATGCAACAAGCAACAGGGTTATAGGTGTGGAGGATAGGCTATATCAGGGTTACAGGATAACATGTGATAGGATCGGAACACAAGCAACGAATCTTAAGGCTAGCAGGATAGACAACGGAAAGTATCGATATCCAGTGTGGAAAGGACACAATGGTTCATGTGAGTGAATACTTGCCTGCAAACTCAGTAGCCTGGTACTGGGCTAACTCCTCAGAAGTAGTGTCGTAAACCTCGTCTGTCTCAACGTCGTCGTCTATTCGAGAAGAAGCAAACAAACAATGCAGAGAGACAAACAATCAATAACATGGCATAATGCACAATCATGGGATGATGCATGGCAATTTAATTGATGCATCAAGATAAGCTAGTTGACATGGTAACATAATTAAATGGACCTATATGCAATTTGGATTGCATATGGAAAGCCCATGAATTAAGGTTGGATTAATGATCTACAAATAACCATCATGTGAAAGTTGATTAGAATGATGCATGGATGAGGAAAACAATAAGAAAACAAATATAGCTTCAATTTGAAATGTTGTTTACCAAGTTTGGAATTTTTATTTGTTAAGTTATGAAATTTGGCTTCTTAAATGAGTTACTCAAGCATTTGTTGTTTTCACCAATTTTAATTGTTCAAAATAGATAACCAACTTTATATTTGGAAAGAACACAAAATTTAAGATGGAATACATATTTCATTTGTTGAAAAAGGGATTAAAATGAATTTGTTATGAATTAAACAAGTTTAAACAAGATTTAAATGAATTTAACCCAAGTATAAAATTAATTAAATTTTATTTGTTCAAAACATTAAATAAAATTCATATTTGAAAATATTATACTTTTCTTGTTTGAAAACATATTTTATATGTTCAAAAAGAATTTAATTTGACCAAGTTATTAATTTAGCAATTTTAAATAATTTAAACAAGATTTAAATTATTTAACCGATATTAATTATTCAAAATAGGAAACAAAGTTTATATTTGGAAAGCTTGTTCAATTTTGCATGGAAAACATATTTTACATGTGCCATTTGAATTAAATTTGAATTAGTTATGAATTTGACCAAATTTGAAATAGTTATTTGAATTTGAATTTTTGAAACCATTTGAAATGTTCAAAACAGTATACAAATGGTTTAAACATGTAGAGAATTAAATTTGGTATGGAAAACATATTTTATTTATTAAATTTGGATTTGATTTGCAAAAGATATATGAACTTGAATTACAGGGGCTATTCTGTGATTTTTAAAAGTATTAGATTTGGTCCAGGGGCTTGGATGCGAAAAAGAAATTTCAAAAAAGGCCCCTGGAACCTTTTCTACGCAGCCAGAGCAACCCATGGGTCACTGGCAGTGGGCCAGTGCCCAGCTGGTGCGTGTGTGGCGTGCGTGTGTGTGCTTGCGTGGCCACCACGTCGCTGACGGGTGGGGCCAGCAAGGTTGCGTGGCAACGTGCGCAAAAAGATGGGTTTTATTCGCGCTGCGGGGGATCGAACCCGCGCCCTCGCGCTGCGCGCCGTTGGATATGGCCACTGCGGTGCTGATCGATTCGTGATGGAGGAGATGCTCGTGGGGTTTTGAGGTGGGCTGCGGGACTGTTAACTGAAACTGAAAAATTCAGTTAACTGAATCTGCAGAAGCGGACGGTGATCGCCGGCGACGAGCGCTGCTGTGGCCGCTGCCGTGTGCGTGCAGTGAGCGTGTGGTGTGCATGTTGGACGTGCGTGTTTGTGCGCGTGCTGGGTGCCAACACAGAGGCCACACCGGGCTCAGAGGGAGCTCCCCTCGCTCGGACATGGCGCCATGGCGGACGCCGGTGACAGTCCGACAGAGGAACGGCGAACCAGGAACCAAAGGAGGGGGCTTTGGCCGGGAATCGACAGAGGAGATCACCTTGGGGTGGTTGCGGTGGTCGTACGGGGTTGAGGGAGATGGAGCTGGCGACGCGGTGATGATCTTCAGAGCAGCCGTGGCGGTGACGAGCTCGCCGTCGAGGATCAACGGCTCCTCGGACTCGACGGAGAGGTGGACGGTGTCGAGGAAGGAACGGGGGTGCTGCTCGTGCCCCTGGCTTGGCCGGAGATGCTACCTAGCGTGCTGTCGACGGCGGCGCCATGCTCTGCAGCCTTCCCCCCAACGATCGCCGGAAAACAGAGAGAAGGAAGGGAGAGAGAGAGAGGAGAAAATGGCGGCGGCGGCGGAGATGGAGGAAGAGGGGAGTGGCGCTAGGGTTTGGGGCCTCGGGTGGTAGATAAAGGGCGAGGAGAGGCAGCAGGTGGAGGGCACGGTGGCGCGGTGTGCGTTAGCGGCCGCGTCAGCCGTACGGAGAAAGAAGAAGAGGGAGCGGGCCGCGCGCGCTGGCTGGGGTGGAAGGTGGGCTGGGCTGGCCCAGCTGGCTGGCCTAGTCTGCCTCCCCCAGCCCGATTTTTTATTTTTTCTCTCTGTTTTTTTTTACAGAAAAGAAAAGAAAAGAAAAGGAGAGAAATAGAAGGGATTTTGGGCTTAAAAATTTTGGGGACAAATTTTTATGAGTTATTTATTGCAAAAGCCCAGCTGTGCAACTTTTTGTTTTCCAAAAAATTTAAATTTTGTTGCTGTTTGAAATTCAAATGAATTTGATTGAATTTTTGCAATAATTGAATTATTGAAACTTAAGCAAGTTAAAAGTTTGGAATTTCAAGTTTATTTGAAACAATTGAATGGTTTGATTTGAAAGTTTCATTTGAAAAAAATGTAACAGAACAAGTATGAAACAAGGATTTGAATTTTGGTTTGAAATTCAAATTCAACACATGGATGCAATATGATGACATAATGCAATTGAAAATAAAAACAGGAAACAAACATTCTAGGGTTGTTTTTTATACTTGGGATGTTACAAAACGCCCCCCCTTGAAGGAATCGCGCCCCGAGATTCCTACTGAGAAGAGAAAAGGTACGGATACTTCTTGCGAAGATCCTCTTCGGTCTCCCACGTTGCCTCTTTATCGGAATGATGGGACCACTGCACTTTTAAGAACTTGGTGCTCTTGTTGCGAGTTTTGCGCTCGGTCTCATCAAGAATGCGAATAGGGTGCTCCTCATAAGGGAGGTCTTCTTGCAGATCAATTGAATCATGATCAACTGCACGACCTGGATCTTTGAAGCACCTCTTGAGCTGTGACACATGAAACACATCGTGCACCTTGGATAGCTTTTCTGGAAGTTCAAGACGATAGGCATTTTCTGCACGCCTTGAGAGAATGTTGAAGGGACCAATATATCTTGGTGCAAGATTTCCTTTGACACCAAAACGATGAGTGCCTCTGAGGGGAGTTACACGGAGATATGCTTTGTCACCGGCTGCATAGACCATGTCCCTGTGCTTGCTGTCATAGTAGCTTTTCTGACGAGACTGAGCAATCTTGAGATTGTCACGAATGATGCGAACTTTCTCTTCGGCTTCCTTAACAATGTCAGGGCCTAAGAGTGAACGTTCACCAGCTCCAGACCAATTGATTGGACTCCTGCATCTGCAGCCATAGAGAGCCTCAAATGGTGCCATGCCTAGGCTTGCCTGGAAACTGTTGTTGTAGGAGAATTCAGCATATGGAAGACATTCCTCCCATTTCATGCCAAAGGAGAGACCACATGCTCTGAGCATATCCTCGAGAATCTGATTGACTCTTTCGACTTGCCCTTGGGACTGAGGATGGTAGGCTGTGCTGAACAGAAGTTTGGTGCCCAATGCTTCTTGAAAGCTTTTCCAGAAATGAGAAGTGAAGATGCTTCCACGGTCTGAGCTTATTTCCAATGGAACACCATGAAGAGGAACAATCTTTGCTGTGTAGAGCTCTGCTAACGGACTAGCTGAGATTGTCTCTTTGACAGGAAAGAAGTGAGCGACTTTAGTGAGTCGATCAATGACAACGAAGATTGCATCGTTGCCCTTCTTGGACTTTGGAAAACCCGTGACGAAGTCCATTTCAATCATGTCCCACTTCCACTCAGGGTTTTTAGAGGTTGGAGAAGACCGGCTGTTTTCTGATGAACTGCCTTGACACGTTGACAGACGTCGCATTCAGAAACGTATTGAGCAATTTCACGTTTCATGCTAGGCCACCAATACAGTGTCTTGAGATCCTGGTACATCTTTGTACTTCCAGGGTGTATGGAGAGAGGAGTTTCATGAGCCTCCTTGAGAATGACATCTTTGAGACTTTGAACTTGAGGAACTGCAATGCGTCCTTCGAAGAACACAGTTCCCTTGTCATCCACTGAGAAGGACTTAAATTTCTCATTGCCTCCTTTGATGTGTTCTACAATCTTCTTTATTTCAGCATCACAAAGTTGTTCAGAACGAATCTTGTCCTCGAGAGTTGGACTGGCTGTCAAGTTTGCAAGATAGCCTTGAGGAACAAGACCCAGGTTGAGCTTCTGGAATTCTTCATGAAGAGGAGGTTGGCTTTCCATGATCATGAGGTTATTGCAATACGACTTGCGACTGAGAGCATCGGCCATTACATTAGCCTTTCCTGGAGTGTAAGAAATGGTAAGATCAAAGTCTTTGATCTTTTCAATCCATCTCCTTTGTCTGAGGTTTAGATCTGGTTGAGTGAAGATGTACTTCAGACTCTTATGATCGGAAAATATTTCACTACGATTACCCAACAAGTATTGTCTCCATTTCTTGAGGGCAAACACAACTGCTGCAAGTTCAAGGTCATGAGTGGGATAGTTGAGCTCATGTGTGTTCAACTGACGTGAAGCATAAGCTACAACTTGACGTTCTTGCATAAGAACTGCACCTAGACCTTGGAGAGAAGCATCACAGAATATTTGGAAAGGTTTGGAAGGATCTGGGCCAACCAGAACTGGTGTAGAAGTAAGTTTAGTCTTCAGGAGATTGAAACTTTCATCACATTGTGGAGACCAAACGAACTTCTTGTCCTTCTTTGTGAGGTCAGTGAGAGGTCTGGCAATCTTGGAGAAGTTTTGGACGAAGCGACAGCAATAGCTAGCCAAGCCAAGAAAACTTCTTACTTGCTTCACCGTCTTTGGAGGTTTCCAATCAACAATTGCTTTAACCTTTTCTGGATCAATGGCTATGCCCTTGGCAGAGATGACATGACCAAGGTAAGCAACTTCTGAAATCCAGAACTGACATTTGGAGAATTTGGCATAGAGACGATGCTTGCAAAGCTTCATGAGAGTGAGACGAAGATGTTCTTCATGCTCTTCCTCGGATTTTGAGTAGACAAGAATGTCATCAAGATATACCACAACGAACTTGTCGAGGTATTCATGGAAGACAGAATTCATGAGTCGAGAGAAAGTCGCCGGTGCATTGGTGAGACCAAAGGACATGACGGTGAACTCGTATAGACCGTAGCGAGTGGTGAAGGCTGTCTTTGGAATATCCTCTTTTCTGATCTTTATTTGATGGTAACCCATTCTCAAGTCCAACTTGGAGAATATTGAGGCTCCAGCAAGTTGATCAAAAAGATCATCGATACGAGGAATTGGATACTTGTTTTTGATGGTCTTCTCGTTAAGAGGACGATAGTCAACAACGAGTCTCTTTGTGTGATCCTTCTTCGCAACGAACAGAGTTGGGCAATCCCAAGCCGAGGAACTAGGTTGAATGTAACCTTTTTCCATGTACATATCAATTTGTTCCTTCAACAACTTCAGCTCGGGAGTTCCTATCTTATAGGGATGCTTAGAGATTGGAGCAGTACCTGGTTCAAGTTCGATCACGAACTCAACAGCTCTGTCCGGAGGCATTCCTGGCAACTCTTCTGGAAAGACGTCAGGGAATTCGCAAACCACCGGAACATTTTCAAGTGAAGGTTGAGGTTTTGCGTCGAGGGTGCACAGCTGAAAGGAACTTGATTCATGTGGAGAATAGATTATCTGGCCAGAAGGGTGGGACAGAGTTATTCTCTTTTGAGCACAGTCAATCCTTGCTTTATTGGCCTTCAGCCAATCCATACCAAGAATGACATCAATGTCAGAACTTCCCAGCAACATGAGAGAAGCAAGGAATATGTGGCCCCCAATTAGGATTTGATTGTCCTTACTTATCTTGGAAGTCAACATTTGAGATCCCGGGGAGTGAACAGTGATCTGATTGCTTAGTGGAACCACAATTAGGTTGTTTGTTGTGGCAAATGTCTTTGACACAAAAGAATGTGATGCTCCGGTATCAAACAACACTTTACCTGGAATAGAGTTTACGGGAAATGTACCGAGAACGACGTCAGGAGCTTCCTCAGCTTTGTCGATCTTGACATGATTCACCCTTGCGGTCCTCCCGACAGGCCTGTTGTTGGAGCTGAAGGCCTTAGGCGGGGGAGCGCGCACCATTGCCTGGTTTGTGTTAGGACGAGGTGGTGGTGGAGGTAGCTGCCTCTGCGTGCACTTGTCGGCGTAGTGCCCCGTCTGCTTGCACTTGTAGCAAGTGACGACACGAGGAGGCCCTGGCCTTGGCTGCCCCATCGAAGCCCTTGGATCATGCATCTGAGCAGGGTTGGGTGGGCGGGGAGCGAAGCCTGGAGAATCTTGGGCATATGGAGCCCGAGTGACAGCACCATTTGGTACCCAGATGCGGCGCTTCTGCGGAGGGGTGGTCATGTTGGAGGAGGAACCACCCTCACGCGAGTGCTTGCGAGACTCCTCGAACGCCTTGCGCCCATTTTCTTCATTGAGCGCGGTGTTAACGAGATCCTCGAAGCTGTTGGCCTTGACATTGGTAAGGGCATACTTGAGTTCCGGGTTAAAACCTCTGCGGAACCTTGCCATCTTCTTAGCTTCAGTGGACACCTCATCTCCAGCGTACCGAGCGAGGCGATTGAACTCACTCTGATACCCGATGACGTCCAACTTGCCCTGCTTGAGAGAGCAAAACTCTTCACGCATCCTTTCCATGAGACCATCTGGAATGTGGTGCTTCAGGAAGGCTTCCTTGAAACAATCCCACGTGACTGGCATCCCAGTTCTCATGGCCTGGAAGTTTTCCCACCAAGTAGCTGCCTGACCCTTCAGCAGATAGGAGGCATACTTGACCTTGTCTTCCTCAGCTACGTGTGCAATCTCCAGAGCCTTAGCTATCTCACGGATCCAGTCATCAACGTCCAGAGGCTCGCCTGTGGCCACGAAAGCTCTTGGGCCCAGACCGAGAAACTCCTTGATGCTGACTCGTGGGGCTGTCTGGTTGATGTGCTAATTAGCCTGAAACTGGGCCATCTGCGTCATGACTTGGGTCATCTGAGTCAACAGCTCCGCGATTGGCGGTGGCTCAGGCGTGTTGTTCCCTGTTGGCGGCATCCCGAATGGAAATGCATTTTAGCACAACAATAGAAAAAGGATAGACTTGGAAACCGAAAGAGAGATTATTCCGACGCATGAATAGATAACCAACAGGTACATCATCACATGTTCAAATACATCAGAATATCCAACACACCATAAATGGTTCGAATGCCGAAGGATAACTAAACATAGCTAAGAATGGATACATCGGTACTCCCATGCTCATCACGCAGGACGGCGGCTAGGAGTACGGCGAGAGGTACGGTGAGGAGCACGCCCACGAAAGTAGGTGGAACGACGATCCACGTAGATCTGACGTGGTCTGAGACCGACTCTAGGCGTGGTGAAGTACATAGCGTCGACTCCCTGTGCTCCAAAGCGTGGAATCCCAGTGTAACCAGCACCAAGGTTAAGGAGTGGACCTCTGATCGGCTCGTAACCTCCAGCATCTGGCAGACGACGCCCCACTGGCTGATCGAAACGTGCAAAGCGCTCGTCTCCAACAAAGTCCGTGGTGTAAGTCGCCAGACGAGTCAAAGCAAGGTAAAGCTGCTCTCTGACTGAAGCCAACTCCTGAGATAGTGTGCGGGCAACTGCGTCACTGTGTCTGACAAACTGAGCGGTGGTGTGCAGCCTGGAGTTATCATGCTCGTAAACATCCAAGTTGTCGTAGAGAGTGAAATGAGCTCCCTCCGAAGTGATGTAACCACGGGGGATGTGGCGATAGATAGAATCGTCAAATCCCCAGTAGTCAGCACGAAGGACGGTGAGGCTCACATAAGCTGCCTGCTGCACAGCCATATCCACTGTGGAACCTACTGCCTCGTAGCGGTGGACTACGCTCATGCCATCATCTGACAGAATGTAGACGATAGCCTGGTAGTAGGTCTGGTCAAACTCTCGCTGCTTCTCGTAGACCTGGTACTCTGGTGCCCAACGGAACCCCAGAAAAGTGACCATGTCTCTCAGCATCTCCGGATAACCGGCAGTGCTCTCGCAACGAGTCATACGAACCACCTGCGGGTAGAACCTGAGATCCATCTGCAGATGATCGGGGAAGCTTTGATTAGACGCCGGTAGAAGAACTGAAGTGGCAAGCAACAACAAGGTTTCAACGGACGAAAAGGATCTTGAGAAGAACAGGATATCGAAGCAACATCAGGAAACACGAGACCAAACACTCCTGAGGTACTACGGAAAAACCCATCCGGGCTTCTAGAGGATCAATATCTACTGCTTAAGGAATAGAGGATCTGCTTCCGGGGCTCATGTGCCTCCGTTCTCAATCGTGAGTAGGCAACATGATAAATCATGTCACAACCACCTCCATTCCTATGGTCTAGTAGATATAAGCATCCTAGAGAAACCAGGATACGTGAAATCCTAACTTGAAAGTTTAGATGAGAAGAGAACACAACGTTGCACTTCCTTACCAGAAAAGGGAGGGTGGGTGGGGAAAGAAATAAAAGAACAGAATTCCTACTCTCACGTTTCATTTTTCCTATATAGCTACAAAATAGTTTCTAGACTCAACTGCGACCAGTAAAAGGGATCCTACAGGCAGACAGGCTCTGATACCATTTGTCGCACCCGGACTTCTAGAGGATACTCACAGCCCGCTAAACAGTAAATAAATGGCTTACGGGGCTTACCGGCACCCGCATCTCAATATGAGTAGGCCAACACGTGAACGTGTGACAACCATCCTCTACTATTCATCGTCTGCGTAAACCATCCCATAGAAATCCGACTACTTCCATTGACGTACTTCATAACATACACACATGGTACGTCAACGGCATTTGAACAAGTGATATCACAACAAATCTCTAAGACACAAAGAAATAGAAATAAGTGGCAAATGGCTCTCACTAGAGCAGAGATAGCAAATACAATCATGGAGAGGACACATGTCCCAACAAGTCATCATTACATCACAGCGGAAGCATCCAAGGTGTCTGAGTACAGACAAGATCCAAATAGGGCTAAGAGGCCGGAAACGAAAAGACGGAGCCTATCCACGATGTCTCGGATCCTGCCCGGATCCGCTATCTACTCGTCAGCAGCCTCGTCATACTCCACGTAGTAGCCACCATGGGGATCCTCGGAAACGTAGTCTGCAGAACACGCAACCCCAAAGGGGTCAGTACAGACGAGTACTGGCAAGCAAGACGCACAAGATACCAAAGTGTACCCGGCAACACCAAGTACATATGCTTTGGGTTCAACGGAAGATTGGTGATACAAAAGTGCGGCAGCGGGCTGCCTAACCAACTACAGAGACACGCTACAACATCCGGCTAAGAGAAAGGGATAAGATAGCGCATCGGAACCAACTACCAACAACCTCAAACAAACCCACCCTGGATCTCGCCCCTTATCCAAAGAAGCAATCCGAGAATAACTCACATAGTTGGATTAATGAAGGTTCAAGTTATTGTGTCAATAAGCCTATTACTAGTCAACTTATTATTGATTAGGTGTAAGTTGTCTAATCCTTGTTAGCCAGCCCTATCACCAAGTCATCCATAACCGTGGACAACACAGCTTCTCGAGAAGATTTAACCCTGCAGGGATGCACCAATTTGGCCGTACACGTAAGAATATCCCGCCAGACGGGGGATCAACCCACAAAGCGAGGTACTCAACACAACCCAACTCTTCTTCGCATCAAGCCCAAAGAACCCCGTGCAGTTGAGCGCACGGCTAATCAAGCCCCACGAAGAAAAGGGGACCCTCATAGCACTCTAAGAACGTGTCTCCCTAAATGCCGACTACAAAAGTTACCACCCTGGCGCCAAGGGTTCGCACCTGCATATGCAGCGGCAAATGGAAAACCCGAACTAAATGAGGCGATTTGGACGAGATGCGAATCGAATCAAAGTTGAGGGGGCGCCCATACACGCTTCCCACATGCGGTTAGTGCGCTCATCATGGATCTAGAGGACAAGAAATTTTCCTGAGTTCGACACTAGCAGGCCTCAAAACCATACCCGGCCTCCTGTCGGTGCCTTATCATCAAATTAGCATTACCTCAAACATTAACAGGTTGTTGTTTAACATCGAGCCCCCAGAACATCATAAATATGGTAACAGAAATAACGGACAACAGACTCGGGCATAAACAACCCTAAGCATGCTAGTAAGACACAGGCAACAAGCAATAGGGTTATAGGTGTGGAGGATAGGCTATATCAGGGTTACAGGATAACATGTGATAGGATCGGAACACAAGCAACGAATCTTAAGGCTAGCAGGATAGACAACGGAAAGTATCGATATCCAGTGTGGAAAGGACACAATGGTTCATGTGAGTGAATACTTGCCTGCAAACTCAGTAGCCTGGTACTGGGCTAACTCCTCAGAAGTAGTGTCGTAAACCTTGTCTGTCTCAACGTCGTCGTCTATTCGAGAAGAAGCAAACAAACAACGCAGAGAGACAAACAATCAATAACATGGCATAATGCACAATCATGGGATGGTGCATGGCAATTTAATTGATGCATCAAGATAAGCTAGTTGACATGGTAACATAATTAAATGGACCTATATGCAATTTGGATTGCATATGGAAAGCCCATGAATTAAGGTTGGATTAATGATCTACAAATAACCATCATGTGAAAGTTGATTAGAATGATGCATGGATGAGGAAAACAATAAGAAAACAACAATAGCTTCAATTTGAAACGTTGTTTACCAAGTTTGGAATTTTTATTTGTTAAGTTATGAAATTTGGCTTCTTAAATGAGTAACACAAGCATTTGTTGTTTTCACCAATTTTAATTGTTCAAAATAGATAACCAACTTTATATTTGGAAAGAACACAAAATTTTAGATGGAATACATATTTCATTTGTTGATAAAGGAATTAAAATGAATTTGTTATGAATTAAACAAGTTTAAACAAGATTTAAATGAATTTAACCCAAGTATAAAATTAATTAAATTTTATTTGTTCAAAACATTAAATAAAATTCATATTTGAAAAGATTATACTTTTCTGGTTTGAAAACATATTTTATATGTTCAAAAAGAATTTAATTTGACCAAGTTATTAATTTAGCAATTTTAAATGATTTAAACAAGATTTAAATTATTTAACCAATAGTAATTATTCAAAACAGGAAACAAAGTTTATATTTGGAAAGCTGGTTCAATTTTGCATGGAAAACATATTTTACATGTGCCATTTGAATTAAATTTGAATTAGTTATGAATTTGACCAAATTTGAAATAGTTATTTGAATTTGAATTTTTGAAACCATTTGAAATGTTCAAAACAGTATACAAATGGTTTAAACATGTAGATAATTAAATTTGGTATGGAAAACATATTTTATTTATTAAATTTGGATTTGATTTGCAAAAGATATATGAATTTGAATTACAGGGGCTATTCTGTGATTTTTAAAAGTATTAGATTTGGTCCAGGGGCTTGGATGCGAAAAAGAAATTTCAGAAAAGGCCCCTGGAACCTTTTCTACGCAGCCAGAGCAACCCCTGGGTCACTGGCAGTGGGCCAGTGCCCAGCTGGTGCGTGCGTAGCGTGCGTGTGTGTGCTTGCGTGGCCACCACGTCGCTGACGGGTGGGGCCAGCAAGGTTGCGTGGCAACGTGCGCAAAAAGATGGGTTTTATTCGCGCTGCGGGGGATCGAACCCGCGCCCTCGCGCTGCGCGCCGTTGGATCTGGCCACTGCGGTGTTGATCGATTCGTGATGGAGGAGATGCTCGTGGGCTTTTGAGGTGGGCTGCGGGACTGTTAACTGAAACTGAAAAATTCAGTTAACTGAATCTGCAGAAGCGGACGGTGATCGCCGGGGACGAGCGCTGCTGTGGCCGATGCCGTGTGCGTGCAGTGAGCGCGTGGTGTGCGTGCTGGACGTGCGTGTTTGTGCGCGTGCTGGGTGCCAACACAGAGGCCACACCGGGCTCAGAGGGAGCTCCCCTCGCTCGGACATGGTGCCATGGCGGACGCCGGTGACAGTCCGACAGAGAAACGGCGAACCAGGAAGCAAAGGAGGGGGCTTTGGCCGGGAATCGACAGAGGAGATCACCTTGGGGTGGTTGCGGTGGTCGTACGGGGTTGAGGGAGATGGAGCTGGCGACGCGGTGATGATCTTCAGAGCAGACGCGGCGGTGACGAGCTCGCCGTCGAGGATCAACGGCTCCTGGGACTCGACGGAGAGGTGGACGGTGTCGAGGAAGGAACGGGGGTGCTGCTCGTGCCCCTGGCTTGGCCGGAGATGCTCCCTAGCGTGCTGTCGACGGCGGCGCCATGCTCTGGAGCCTTCCCCCCAACGATCGCCGGAAAACAGAGAGAAGGAATGGAGAGAGAGAGAGGAGAAAATGGCGGCGGCGGCGGAGATGGAGGAAGAGGGGAGTGGCGCTAGTGTTTGGGGCCTCGGGTGGTAGATAAAGGGCGAGGAGAGGGAGCAGGTGGAGGGCACGGTGGCGCGGTGTGCGTCAGCGGCCGCGTCAGCCGTACGGAGAAAGAAGAAGAGGGAGCGGGCCGCGCGCGCTGGCTGGGGTGGAAGGTGGGCTGGGCTGGCCCAGCTGGCTGGCCTGGTTTTCCTCCCCCAGCCCGAATTTTTATTTTTTCTCTCTATTTTTTTTGCAGAAAAGAAAAGAAAAGAAGAGGAGAGAAATAGAAGGGATTTGGGGCTTAAAAATTTTGGGGATAAATTTTTGTGAGTTATTTATTGCAAAAGCCCAGCTGTGCAACTTTTTGTTTTCCAAAAATTTTAAATTTTGTTGCTGTTTGAAATTCAAATGAATTTGATTGAATTTTTGCAATAATTGAATTATTGAAACTTAAACAAGTTAAAAGTTTGGAATTTCAAGTTTATTGGAAACAATTGAATGGTTTGATTTGAAAGTTTCATTTGAAAAAAATGTAACAGAACAAGTATGAAACAAGGATTTGAATTTTGGTTTGAAATTCAAATTCAACACATGGATGCAATATGATGACATGATGCAATTGAAAATAAAAACAGGAAACAAACATTCTAGGGTTGTTTTTCATACTTGGGATATTACAAATACCCATCCAGTGTTACCCCCTACTAAGGAAGCAACCCAAGGAAACTCACCCAAGGAAACTCACACTATTAAGTACTGGCAAGTGGATAAACCATACTCACAAGATACAAGCGTAACCAATCATCACAAGATACAAATACTTTGGGTACAACGGAAAGGAAGGGATTATTGCCAAGAAGCGGCAGCGGGCTGCACTAACTAACTACAGAGACGCGCTACAACATCCGGCTAAAAGAAAGGGATAAGATAGCGCGACAAAACCAACTATAACTACTCACCAAACAATACCCATGCAGTGTTACCCACTACTAAGGAAGCAACCCAAGGAAACTCACACTGTTGATTAAGGTGACATTCATTTTTATGGTGGAGGTAATCTATATTACTAGTCAAGTTATCATCGTTAAGTGTAAGTTTTCTGAGTACTTGTTAGCCAGCACTTTCACCAAGTCATCCATAACCGCGGACAACACGGCTTCTCGAGAAGATTAACCCTGCAGGGATGCACCAATTTGGCCGTACACGTAAGAATGACCCCGCCAGATGGAAAGGCCCCTTCCACCAAGCGAGGCCACTCAACACAACCAACTCTTCTTCGCATCAAGCCCAAAGAACCACGTGCTGTGCGTGCGCGGCTAATCGAGCCCCCACGAAGAAAAGGGGGACCCTCATAGCACTGGAAGACCACGCCGCCCTAAATGCCGACTACAAAAGTTCCACCCTGGCGCCAAGGGCTCGCACCTGCATATGCATGCATCAAATGGAAAGCCCGAACTAAGTGTGGCGATTTGGACGAGATGCGAATCGAATCAGAATTGCGGGGGGCGCCCATACTCGCTTCCCACATGCGGTTAGTGCGCTCATCATGGATCGGAGGACAAGACCCTTTTCCTAATTAAGTTCGACACTAGCAGGCCTCAAAACCACGCCGGACCTCCTGCCGGTGCCTTATCATCAAATTATTATTACCCAAAACATTAACATGTTGTTGATTAAGTTGAAACCCAACTATCAAACTAAACAGGTGATAAGACGGACAACAAGACTTGAGCGCAAACAACACTAAGCATGCAACTACGACACGAGCGCCAACAAGGTAAACAAACAACAGTTAATAGGAAGTGGAAGGAAGGCTATATCATGGTTACAAGGTAAACATATGATAGGATCGAGACACAAGCATCGAATCATAAGGCTAGCATAAAGACAACAGAAAGAATCGGTAACAAGTGAGGAAAGGCAACATGGGTAGCAAGTGAGTATACTTGCCTGAGATCCAGCAAGTAGAGGTACATCCGAACTTGTCGTTGCTCACATCATCTCAGCGTCCTATCCGCGAAGAAGCAACGAACTAGAACAAACACCGGATGCAACAATTACTACTACGGCAAAAGATCCAGCATGATCCTAATTTTATATGCATGACAGGCGAGATGCAAAGAACGATGCAACTTAATCAATTTAATCGGAACCGGAGTCCGGACAAATAATTATTGGTTCAAATTGTTTAGCTAACCATCAATGTTAAATGTTGTTGAGCATGGTAGACAGTAAAATAGATGAGCTAGGAAATTTTAAATGGAATAGGGAAACAGTTGAAATAAATACCCCAACACATTCCATATTTATTTGTTAGGTGAACATGCATAATACAAACTAAGATGCAACATACAAAATGCAAACAGGGGTAAGGATGGCATATTAATAATCTGCATGTGTTTTTGATCAAAATTCATATATAACATGTTGTCATTAAAGTTCTAGTTTGGAAGTTATGCATTAGGACATTTAACAAAAGCAATAAGAAAGAAAAGGAGTTGTCTTGTGATTTGAACTTGGGGCTCATGTGCAGCACAACGAACCAGTACCACTGGGCTAAAGCAGTACTTGTGACAATAGACGAGACTGAAGGAACAAGAGTTGGCCGCCCCGACGTTAACTGAATAAAAATTCAGAACAGCACATGAGCGTCAGACTTGGAGAAATAAAAATAGGAGGCTTGTGCATAGGATGGGATTCAAACTTTGGATCTCCACGACAACAGATCAACTTGCTGGCCGCTAGGACAGACCAGTGCTATGTACAACAACTGGGTCGGGTTCTACATGTACTGTATCCCGAACGTTAACTGAATTTTGAAGGGAAAGGTTCAGACTTTCAGCTCCAGGATTGAAGGTATACAAAATAAAAGCCGGAGACTTTCGACGCGGGTGGGGGAATTGAACTTGGGACCTCCCAGGATGCCGTTAGAGGTAAAGCCAATGGGCTAGCCCGAGTTTGTGTAATGACTTGAAACGGAAACAAGAAGAGGTGACTAGTTGACATTAACTGAACTTCCACGAAAAAACTTCAGACTTTGGTCTTCCTGCTGCAGCGCGACGGATCGAAGATCACCAGAACGCTGCTGGTTCCTAGTGTGTGCGTGCAAGCCGGAGGTACAGGGGCGATCTGGGTGTACATGCGTGTGTACTTGGTGATTGTACAGGTCCTGTGTGTGTGGGTCGGGAGTACAGAACGAAGGAATGACAGGAGCTTTGGCTTCCATGACCATGGTGGACAACAGCTTGGTCAGAGATTAAGTTGACGATACGGAGCGCTAAAGTGACGGAATTTGACGGGAATCGGAAGGGCGGCTCACCGGGGTGGTGCTGTTGTAGTCGATCGAGCTCGAAGAGGTCTGGGTCGCCGGAATTTCGCCGGAGAAGGTCGCCGGCCGGAGAACTTGTCGAGGACGCCGTCGATGATTGAGGAGCTCCCGGTATGATTCCTTCTGCGTGGAGCACCTGCTCGATGAGGCGGAGCTCCTGGCGTCCTTGTACTGGCGCGAAAGTGCCCGTAGCAGTGGCGCCATGGCGAGGGTACGTGTAAGTGCTCTATTTGTGTGGAGTAGGAACAGAGAGATGGAGGGAGAGGAAAAGCATAGCGGCGGCGGCTCTAGGAGGGAGAGGGGAGAGGGACTAGGGTTTGGAGGGGAGAGAGGTGCTTAAGAGGAGGGAGGAAGAGAGCAGGTGGGGATCGGTGGTGAAAGCGACAGGGGCACGGCTCGTGCGTTCCTATACGGACAAAGGAAGAAGAAGGCCTAGCTGGGCTGCCTTTAAGGTGGGTTGGCTTGGTTTGGCTGGCCTGCCACCCAAAACGTTTTTTTTTGTTTTAACAATTTTCTAGAAAAAATAAAAGAGGTTTGAGATGCTACTAGAAATAGTTTTGAGGCATAAAAATAATTTCAGAAAATTTAGGAAAATAAGATTTGATGCAATTGAATTAGTGTTTGCAAGTTTAAATGAATTATGGTGCATGATGCCATGAGATGCAAAAGGAAAACAACAAGCAATTCTAATAGGAAAAACCCCGGGTGTTACAGCCGACACCACTAACAAGTGATTGGGCCCTCGCAATCCGCCAACGCCAAGAGAGAGGGAAAAGCCGGACTATCGAGTCTTCGTGCTCCATGTTGATCTCCTAGACACCACTAAGAAACTTCTTGACACCACTAACAAGAGAATCTTGCTCACGTTGATGACGATGTTCTTCCGCCAAGAATCTTCCGATGATCGATCCTATTAGGTTAAAGGCTCAGAAAACGTCCACCCACGTAGAATCCTAAAACTTTGAAAGATAGAGAAGAAGAGCGACTCCAAAAAAAATAAGATAAGAGAAGAAGTAGAATAGAGATGAGGAGAAAACAAGAATCCTTTTGAGAGCTGTTCAAAATAGTTTAGCAGAAATAGTTTTTGACACACTAGAAACAGCGACCATTAGCTAGGTTATCCTACAGGCTTTGCGGACCCGTTGCTTCGATAACCATTCGTATCGAAACAACCTCGGGAATCGGAAACCATGCTCTGATACTATTTGTGACGCCCCGAGATCGGGCACTATGCAGATTTCAGCATGTCCGCCAAAATCCACATAATAACCGATTTCAGGTTGCCACTTGTGATAACATTACAACAGTTCACGAATAATCCACAACAACAACAGAGGAGGTATATACAAGACGACTCAAATGAGTCAAGGATACAACTGATACAATACAAAGATCCAAATAACAGTGGAAGAAGCAACATAGTGTCCGACTACGGACAAGATGCAAATTGGACTAAGAGTCCTGAAGATAACCGATGGCGTCCAATCCCTGTCCAGGCCAAGCCGGAGGGATTCCCAAGCTAACGTCGTCAGACTTCAAACCTGTTGACTGCAATGTGGAATATGCAGCCACGAAATGGATTCGTGGGTAAGTACTATTAAGTACTGGCAAGTGGATAAACCATACTCACAAGATACCAGCGTAACCAATCATCACAAGATACAAATACTTTGGGTACAACGGAAAGGAAGGGATTATTGCAAAGAAGCGGCAGCGGGCTGCACTAACTAACTACAGAGACGCGCTACAACATCCGGCTAAAAGAAAGGGATAAGATAGCGCGACAAAACCAACTATAACTACTCACCAAACAATACCCATCAAGTGTTACCCCCTACTAAGGAAGCAACCCAAGGAAACTCACACTGTTGATTAAGGTGACATTCATTTTTATGGTGGAGGTAATCTATATTACTAGTCAAGTTATCATCGTTAAGTGTAAGTTGTCTGGGTACTTGTTAGCCAGCACTTTCACCATGTCATTCATAACCGCGGACAACACGGCTTCTCGAGAAGATTAACCCTGCAGGGATGCACCAATTTGGCCGTACACGTAAGAATGACCCGCCAGATGGAAAGGCCCTTCCACCAAGCGAGGCACTCAACACAACCCAACTCTTCTTCGCATCAAGCCCAAAGAACCACGTGCTGTGCGTGCGCGGCTAATCGAGCCCCCACGAAGAAAAGGGGGACCCTCATAGCACTGGAAGACCACGCCGCCCAAAATGCCGACTACAAAAGTTCTACCCTGGCGCCAAGGGCTCGCACCTGCATATGCATGCATCAAATGGAAAGCCCGAACTAAGTGTGGCGATTTGGACGAGATGCGAATCGAATCAGAATTGCGGGGGGCGCCCATACTCGCTTCCCACATGCGGTTAGTGCGCTCATCATGGATGGGAGGACAAGACCCTTTTCCTAATTAAGTTCGACACTAGCAGGCCTCAAAACCACGCCGGGCGTCCTGCCGGTGCCTTATCATCAAATTATTATTACCCAAAACATTAACATGTTGTTGATTAAGTTGAAACCCAACTATCAAACTAAACAGGTGATAAGACGGACAACAAGACTTGAGCGCAAACAACACTAAGCATGCAACTACGACACGAGCACCAACAAGGTAAACAAACAACTGTTAATAGGAAGTGGAAGGAAGGCTATATCATGGTTACAAGGTAAACATATGATAGGATCGAGACACAAGCATCGAATCATAAGGCTAGCATAAAGACAACAGAAAGAATCGGTAACAAGTGAGGAAAGGCAACATGGGTAGCAAGTGAGTATACTTTCCTGAGATCCAGCAAGTAGAGGTACATCCGAACTTGTCGTTGCTCACATCATCTCAGCGTCCTATCCACGAAGAAGCAACAAACTAGAACAAACACCGGATGCAACAATTACTACTACGGCAAAAGATCCAGCATCATCCTAATTTTATATGCATGACAGGCGAGATGCAAAGAACGATGCAACTTAAGCAATTTAATCGGAACCGGAGTCCGGACAAATAATTATTGGTTCAAGTTGTTTAGCTAACCATCAATGTTAAATGTTGTTGAGCATGGCAGACAGTAAAATAGATGAGCTAGGCAATTTTAAATGGAATAGGGCAACAGTTGAAATAAATACCCCAACACATTCCATATTTATTTGTTAGGTGAACATGCATAATACAAACTAAGATGCAACATACAAAATGCAAACAGGGGTAAGGATGGCATATTAATAATCTGCATGTGTTTTTGATCAAAATTCATATATAACATGTTGTCATTAAAGTTCTAGTTTGGAAGTTATGCATTAGGACATTTAACAAAAGCAATAAGAAAGAAAAGGAGTTGGCTTGTGATTTGAACTTGGGGCTCATGTGCAGCACAACGAACCAGTACCACTGGGCTAAAGCAGTACTTGTGACAATAGACGAGACTGAAGGAACAAGAGTTGGCCGCCCCGACGTTAACTGAATAAAAATTCAGAACAGCACATGAGCGTCAGACTTGGAGAAATAAAAATAGGAGGCTTGTGCATAGGATGGGATTCGAACTTTGGATCTCCACGACAACGGATCAACTTGCTGGCCGCTAGGACAGACCAGTGCTATGTACCACAACTGGGTCGGGTTCTACATGTACTGTATCCCGAACTTTAACTGAATTTTGAAGGGAAAGGTTCAGACTTTCAGCTCCAGGATTGAAGGTATACAAAATAAAAGCCGGAGACTTTCGACGCGGGTGGGGGAATTGAACTTGGGACCTCCCAGGATGCAGTTAGAGGTAAAGCCAATGGGCTAGCCCGAGTTTGTGTAATGACTTGAAACGGAAACAAGAAGAGGTGACTAGTTGACATTAACTGAACTTCCACGAAAAAACTTCAGACTTTGGTCTTCCTGCTGCAGCGCGACGGATCGAAGATCACCAGAACGCTGCTGGTTCCTAGTGTGTGCGTGCAAGCCGGAGGTACAGGGGTGATCTGGGTGTACATGCGTGTGTACTTGGTGATTGTACAGGTCCTGTGTGTGTGGGTCGGGAGTACAGAACAAAGGAATGACAGGAGCTTTGGCTTCCATGACCATGGTGGACAACAGCTTGGTCAGAGATTAAGTTGACGGTACAGAGCGCTAAAGTGACGGAATTCGACGGGAATCGGAAGGGCGGCTCACCGGGGTGGTGCTGTTGTAGTCGATCGAGCTCGAAGAGGTCTGGGTCGCCGGAATTTAGCCGGAGAAGGTCGCCGGCCGGAGAACTTGTCGAGGACGCCGGCGATGATTGAGGAGCTCCCGGCATGATTCCTTCTGCGTGGAGCACCTGCTCGATGAGGCGGAGCTCCTGGCGTCCTTGTACTTGCGCGAAAGTGCCCGTAGCAGTGGCGCCATGGCGAGGGTACGTGTAAGTGCTCTGTTTGTGTGGAGTAGGAACAGAGAGATGGAGGGAGAGGAAAAACATAGCGGCGGCGGCTCTAGGAGGGAGAGGGGAGAGGGACTAGGGTTTGGAGGGGAGAGAGGTGCTTAAGAGGAGGGAGGAAGAGAGCAGGTGGGGATCGGTGGTGAAAGCGACAGGGGCACGGCTCGTGCGTTCCTGTACGGACAAAGGAAGAAGAAGGCCTAGCTGGGCTGCCTTTAAGGTGGGTTGGCTTGGTTTGGCTGGCCTGCCACCCAAAACATTTTTTTTTATTTTAACAATTTTCTAGAAAAAATAAAAGAGGTTTGAGATGCTACTAGAAATAGTTTTGAGGCATAAAAATAATTTCAGAAAATTTAGGAAAATAAGATTTGATGCAATTGAATTAGTGTTTGCAAGTTTAAATGAATGATGGTGCATGATGCCATGAGATGCAAAAGGAAAACAACAAGCAATTCTAATAGGAAAAACCCCGGGTGTTACAGCCGACACCACTAACAAGTGATTGGGCCCTCGCAATCCGCCAACGCCAAGAGAGAGGGAAAAGCCGGACTATCGAGTCTTCGTGCTCCATGTTGATCTCCTAGACACCACTAAGAAACTTCTTGACACCACTAACAAGAGAATCTTGCTCACGTTGATGACGATGTTCTTCCGCCAAGAATCTTCCGATGATCGATCCTATTAGGTTAAAGGCTCAGAAAACGTCCACCCACGCAGAATCCTAAAACTTTGAAAGATAGAGAAGAAGAGTGACTCCAAAACAAATAAGATAAGAGAAGAAGTAGAATAGAGATGAGGAGAAAACAAGAATCCTTATGAGAGCTGTTCAAAATAGTTTAGCAGAAATAGTTTTTGACACACTAGAAACAGCGACCGTTAGCTAGGTTATCCTACAGGCTTTGCGGACCCGTTGCTTCGATAACCATTCGTATCGAAACAACCTCGGGAATCGGAAACCATGCTCTGATACCATTTGTGACGCCCCGAGATCGGGCACTATGCAGATTTCAGCATGTCCGCCAAAATCCACATAATAACCGATTTCAGGTTGCCACTTGTGATAACATTACAACAGTTCACGAATAATCCACAACAACAACAGAGGAGGTATGTACAAGACGACTAAAATGAGTCAAGGATACAACTGATACAATACAAAGATCCAAATAACAGTGGAAGAAGCAACATAGTGTCCGACTACGGACAAGATGCAAATTGGACTAAGAGTCCTGAAGATAACCGATGGCGTCCAATCCCTGCCCAGGCCAAGCCGGAGGGATTCCCAAGCTAACATTGTCAGACTTCAAACCTGTTGACTGCAATGTGGAATATGCAGCCACGAAATGGATTCGTGGGTCAGTACTATTAAGTACTGGCAAGTGGATAAACCATACTCACAAGATACCAGCGTAACCAATCATCACAAGATACAAATACTTTGGGTACAACGGAAAGGAATGGATTATTGCAAAGAAGCGGCAGCGGGCTGCACTAACTAACTACAGAGACGCGCTACAACATCCGGCTAAAAGAAAGGGATAAGATAGCGCGACAAAACCAACTATAACTACTCACCAAACACTACCCATCCAGTGTTACCCCCTACTAAGGAAGCAACCCAAGGAAACTCACACTGTTGATTAAGGTGACATTCATTTTTATGGTGGAGGTAATCTATATTACTAGTCAAGTTATCATCGTTAAGTGTAAGTTTTCTGAGTACTTGTTAGCCAGCACTTTCACCAAGTCATCCATAACCGCGGACAACACGGCTTCTCGAGAAGATTAACCCTGCAGGGATGCACCAATTTGGCCGTACACGTAAGAATGACCCGCCAGATGGAAAGGCCCTTCCACCAAGCGAGGCACTCAACACAACCCAACTCTTCTTCGCATCAAGCCCAAAGAACCACGTGCTGTGCGTGCGCCCCCCACGAAGAAAATGGGGACCCTCATAGCACTGGAAGACCACGCCGCCCTAAATGCCGACTACAAAAATTCCACCATGGCACAAAGGGCTCGCACCTGCATATGCATGCATCAAATGGAAAGCCCGAACTAAGTGTGGCGATTCGGACGAGATGCGAATCGAATCAGAATTGCGGGGGGCGCCCATACTCGCTTCCCACATGCGGTTAGTGCGCTCATCATGGATCGGAGGACAAGACCCTTTTCCTAATTAAGTTCGACACTAGCAGGCCTCAAAACCACGCCGGGCCTCCTGCCGGTGCCTTATCATCAAATTATTATTACCCAAAACATTAACATTTTGTTGATTAAGTTGAAACCCAACTATCAAACTAAACAGGAGATAAGACGGACAACAAGACTTGAGCGCAAACAACACTAAGCATGCAACTACGACACGAGGGCCAACAAGGTAAACAAACAACATTTAATAGGAAGTGGAAGGAAGGCTATATCATGGTTACAAGGTAAACATATGATAGGATCGAGACACAAGCATCGAATCATAAGGCTAGCATAAAGACAACGGAAAGAATCGGTAACAAGTAAGGAAAGGCAACATGGGTAGCAAGTGAGTATACTTGCCTGAGATCCAGCAAGTAGAGGTACATCCGAACTTGTCGTTGCTCACATCATCTCAGCGTCCTATCCGCGAAGAAGCAACGAACTAGAACAAACACCGGATGCAACAATTACTACTACGGCAAAAGATCCAGCATGATCCTAATTTTATATGCATGACAGGCGAGATGCAAAGAACGATGCAACTTAAGCAATTTAATCGGAACCGAGTCCGGACAAATAATTATTGGTTCAAGTTGTTTAGCTAACCATCAATGTTAAATGTTGTTGAGCATGGCAGACAGTAAAATAGATGAGCTAGGCAATTTTAAATAGAATAGGGCAACAGTTGAAATAAATACCCCAACACATTCCATATTTATTTGTTAGGTGAACATGCATAATACAAACTAAGATGCAACATACAAAATGCAAACAGGGGTAAGGATGGCATATTAATAATCTTCATTTGTTTTTGATCAAAATTCATATATAACATGTTGTCATTAAAGTTCTAGTTTGGAAGTTATGCATTAGGACATTTAACAAAAGCAATAAGAAAGAAAAGGAGTTGGCTTGTGATTTGAACTTGGGGCTCATGTGCAGCACAACGAACCAGTACCACTGGGCTAAAGCAGTACTTGTGACAATAGACGAGACTGAAGGAACAAGAGTTGGCCGCCCCGACGTTAACTGAATAAAAATTCAGAACAGCACATGAGCGTCAGACTTGGAGAAATAAAAATAGGAGGCTTGTGCATAGGATGGGATTCGAACTTTGGATCTCCACGACAACGGAATCAACTTGCTGGCCGCTAGGACAGATCAGTGCTATGTACAACAACTGGGTCGGGTTCTACATGTACTGTATCCCGAACGTTAACTGAATTTTGAAGGGAAAGGTTCAGACTTTCAGCTCCAGGATTGAAGGTATACAAAATAAAAGCCGGAGACTTTCGACGCGGGTGGGGGAATTGAACTCGGGACCTCCCAGGATGCAGACAGAGGTAAAGACAATGGGCTAGCCCGAGTTTGTGTAATGACTTGAAACGGAAACAAGAAGAGGTGACTAGTTGACATTAACTGAACTTCCACGAAAAAGCTTCAGACTTTGGTCTTCCTGCTGCAGCGCGACGGATCGAAGATCACCAGAACGCTGCTGGTTCCTGGTGTGTGCGTGCAAGCCGGAGGTACAGGGGCGATCTGCGTGTACATGCGTGTGTACTTGGTGATTGTACAGGTCCTGTGTGTGTGGGTCGGGAGTACAGAACGAAGGAATGACAGGAGCTTTGGCTTCCATGACCATGGTGGACAACAGCTTGGTCAGAGATTAAGTTGACGATACGGAGCGCTAAAGTGACGGAATTCGACGGGAATCGGAAGGGAGGCTCACCGGGGTGGTGCTGTTGTAGTCGATCGAGCTCGAAGAGGTCTGGTGTCGCACCCGGACTTCTAGAGGATACTCACCGTACGAACTGAACAGTATTTTGATTGGATTACGGGGCTTACCGGCACCCGCATCTCTTACGAGTAGGCCAACACTTATGTGTGACAACCAATCTTTACTATTCACCGTCGATGTAAACTATCCCGTAGAAATCAGGACACTACCATTGACGTACTTCATACCATACACACAGGGTACGTCAACGGTCTTGAACAAGATGATAACGTAACACATCTCTAAGACACAAAAGATTGAAATAAGTTGCAACTGGCCCTCACTAGGGCAGAGAATAGCAAATACAATCATCCAGAGGACACATGTCCCAACATAATATCATTACAACTCAGCGGAAGCATTCAAAGGGGTCTGAGTACAGACAAATCCAAATAGGCTTAAGAAGCCGGGAATGAAAAGAAAACGGAGCCCATCCACGATGTCTCGGATCCTGCCTGGGTCCGCTAACTACTCGTCAGCAGCCTCGTCAAACTCCACGTAGTATCCGTCACCCGGATCCTCGTAAGCGTAGTCTGCGGAAACCACAGCCCCAAAGGGGTCAGTACATAAACGTACTGGCAAGCAAGACTCACAGTTCACCAAAATGTAGCCCGTCAACACCAAGCACAGATGCCTTGGGATCAACAGAAGAAAAGGGTATAAAAGATGCTGCAACTGGCTGCACTAACCATCTACAGAACAAACTACAACTTCCGGTGTAACAGAAAGAGATAAGATAGCGTATCGTAGCCAACTATAACCAACCACCAAACAAACCCATCCAGGATCTCGCCCCTTATCCAAAGAAGCAATCCGAGAATAACTCACACAGTTGGATTAATGATGGATCAAATTGTTGTGTCAATAGGCCTGTTACTAGTCAAGTTATCATTAGTTAGGTGTAAGTTGTTCTGAGTACTTGTTAGCCAGTACTTTCACCAAGTTAACCATAACCGCGGAAAACACGGCTTCTCGAGAAGATTTATCCCTGCAAGGGTGTACCAATTTGGCCGTACACGTAAGAATAACCCGCCAGATGGGAAGGCCTTTCCCACCAAGCGGGGCACTCAACACAACTCAACTCTTCTTCGCATCAAGCCCAAAGCACCACGTGATGTGCGTGCGCGGCTAATCGAGCCCCACGAAGAAAAGGGGACCCTCATAGCACTGGAAGACCACGCCGCCCTAAATGCCGACTACAAAAGTTCCACCCTGGCCTCGGGTTCGTACCTGCATATGCGTGCATCAAATGGAAAGCCCGAACTAAGTGTGGTGATTTGGACGAGATGCGAATCGAATCAAAATGAGGGGGGCGCCCATACACGCTTCCCACATGCGGATAGTGCGCTCATCATGGATCAGTAGACAAGACCCTTTTCCTATTAGGGTCGACACTAGCAGGCCTCAAAACCACGCCGGGCCTCCTGCCGGTGCCTTATCAGCAAATTATTATTACCTCAAATTAACAGGTTGTTGTTTAACATCGAGCCCCAGAAATATAACAGAATATAATAACAGAAAGTAACTGATAACAGACTCGAGCAAAACAACCCTAAGCATGCTGGTAAGACACGGGCCCAAGCAACGGGGTTTTAGGACTGGAGGTGTGGCAATATCAGGGTTTAGGGTATCATGTGATAGGTTCGTAACAGAAGCAACGATACATAGGGCTAGCAAATATAGACAACGGAAAGTATCGGTAACCAATGTTGAAAGGAACACAATGGTTCATGTGAGTGATAACTTGCCTGCAAACCCAGTAGCCGGGTACTGAGCTAGATCCTCGGAAGGGGTGTCGTAAAGATCGTCGGTATCAACGTCGTCGTCTATTCGAGAAGAAGCAAACAAACAAGACAGGAATATAAACAATCATTATCATGGCATAGTGCACAATCATGGGATGATGCATGTCAACTTAATAGATGCATCAAAATAACCTAATTGACATGGTAACACAATTTAAATGGACACATATGCAATTTTGAGTTGCATATGAAAAGCCCATGGATTTTGGGTAGATTATTTGTTTTCCAACTAATCAACAGGTGCTAGTGGTTTAGTATGATGCATGCATGAGGAAAACAGCAAAATAACAACATTAGAACGAATTTGAAATGAGGTTTAGCAATTTAGAATTTTATTTATTCATTTAGGGAATTTTTGGTGCCTTAAAGGTGACACACAAGTATTTGTTGTTTTCAACCATTTAAATTGTTAAAAACAAATAACTAATTTCATATTTGAAAAGATCATGAAATTTTGGGTGGATTGCATGTTTCAAATATTGAAAAAGGCATTAGGATGTATTTATTATGACTTAAACAAAATTAAACAAGTGTTAAATGAATTTAAAACAAGCATGAATTTTTATTTGAATTTTATTTGCTCAAAACATAATTTCAAACTCATATTTGAAAAGTTTATACCTTGGTGGTTTGAAAACATATTTTGCATGTTCAAAAATATTTTATATTGAGCAAGTGATGATTTTATCAAATTTAAATGAATTAAACAAGTATTAAATTATTTAGGCAATTTAAATTATTCAAACCATGAAACAAAATTTATATTTGAAAAGGTTATTCAAAATAGCATGGAAAACATATTTTATTTGCATTTATTGGATTAAGAATGAATTAGTTATGGAATTTAGAAATTTGTATTTGAATTATTTGAATTCAAATTTGAATTGCATTTTGAAATTTCAAACAGCACACAAGTGGCATAGTTGGATAGACAATTAAATTTAGAACAATAAACATATTTAACTTTTATTAGTTAGAGTTATAGATTAAAAGTTATTAACCAATTAAAATTGAGGACTAATCTGTAATTAAAAGGTTCTATTTTTGAAAACAGAAAAACGCAGAAAACTTTTGTTACGCACGGGTAGCCAGCCCCAGCCACTGCAGCGTGGGCCTGGGGGGCCAGCGTGGCGTGCTGCGCGCGCGTGGCAGTGTGAGTCACTGATGTGTGGGGCACGGATGTCAGCCACGCGAGCGAAAAAAGTGTGGGTTTTTAACCCGCGGAGACGCGGCTCGAACCCGTGACCTGACGCGCGCTCGCTGAGTCTCTGAACCATTGCGGTGTTGCCGTTTCGTTGTCAGTAACCGAGACGCAGCAAGGTTATAGTTACCAAGCGAGATAACTGAACCCAAAACGCGCGATTTCTGAACTTCGTCAGAGAACCAACGCTGTTCGCCGGCGGGGAGACAACGCGGCCGTGCTCGATCTGGGGGGTGTGTGCGTGTGCTGGACGGATGCGGTGGACGTGCACGGATGTGATGCAAGGAGGGAGAGGAAGTAGCTGGTGGCTCACCACCGTGGTAGGCGTAGCAGAGTGGCGGTGACGACAGCGTGACGGAGGTGTCGGGGACGGCGGCGACGTCCTAGCGGCTCCCCGTGGATGCTCCGGTGTCCAAAAGGAAGAGGCAGATGCGGGCTTTCGTTTCCCGTGGCTAGATAGGTAAGTGGTGGACAGGAGCGGCGGCGATCATGGTGGTTTCAGGCGAGGATCTCCGGCGAGGGGTGACAGAGAGTGGGATGTGGCCGGGAGAGGGGCAGACGGCGGCGGCGCGAGGGGAAAATAGTGACCTAGGGTTAGGGGTAGGTGGCGCGGAGCCCTAGGGGGGATATATAGGGGAGCTCGCGCGTCGATGGCCGTCCACGGTGGTCTGCCGCCGACGTGGAGGCACGGATCCGTCGCCGTACAGGTTGATGACGAGGGAATAGAAGCGAAAAAAACGAATCGGTACGGTTTAAGTGATTGGGCTGGGAGCGAGAGGAAAAAGGCCGGGCTGGTGCGGAAGAAATGGGTAGTTGGGCTGGGAGCAGCCCATCTCCCCTTTGGCGCCAGAAAAGGATTTGAATTTTATTTCTCCCCCTTTTTTTTTTGCTGAAATAGTATTTGGAAGAATTTGATAGGTTTAACTTAGTGAAAATTTTGGAAAAAATTTGGGTAACCTTTTTAGGTCATTTGCAAACAGGTTTTAACTTTTATTTTCAGAAAGTTTGAAATTTGTTTGTTGTTTGAATTTAAATCAACTTTGGATGAATTTCTTTATTAAGTGATCATTGATAAAACAAAATTTAAAATAGGGTAACCCCTATGTTAAGATATAAACCATTGATCAAAATTGTTTTATAATTTGCATGAATTCAATTGGTTGCTGTTTGATGCTTGAATTTGGAATTTTAAATATGATTGGAAATTAAATGATTGATTAGAACCATCAATTTGGTAATTGAACACTATGGGATAAAATGAAATAAATTGGTTGTTTTTATTTGTGATTTCTATTTCAAATGTTGTAACAGAGCAAGTATGAAACAATTGTTTGAATAAAGTTTGAATTTGAATTGTGAAAACAGTGGAAAACAAATGCAACAATTAAGAAACAAATGCAAACAACATGGAAACAATATGATGACATGATGCAATACTTTAATAAAAAAGCAACAAACATTCTAAGGGGATGGTTTTCATACTTGGGATGTTACAAAACGCCCCCCCTTGAAGGAATCGCGCCCCGAGATTCCTACTGAGAAAGGAAAAGGTCCGGATACTTCTTGCGAAGATCCTCTTCGGTCTCCCACGTTGCCTCTTTATCGGAATGATGCGACCACTGCACTTTCAAGAACTTGGTGCTCTTGTTGCGAGTCTTACGCTCGGTCTCATCGAGAATACGAACAGGGTGCTCCTCATAAGATAGATCATCTTGCAGTTCAACGGAATCATGATCAACTGCACGATCTGGATCTTTGAAACACCTCTTGATCTGTGACACGTGGAACACATCGTGCACCTTGGATAGCTTTTCTGGAAGTTCAAGACGATAAGCATTTTCTGCACGCCTTGAGAGAATGTTGAAAGGACCAATGTATCTTGGTGCAAGCTTTCCTTTCACACCGAAACGATGAGTGCCTCTGAGGGGAGTTACACGGAGATATGCATTGTCACCAGGTGCATAGATCATATCCCTGTGCTTGCTGTCGTAGTAGCTTTTCTGACGAGACTGAGCAATCTTGAGATTGTCACGAATGATACGAACTTTCTCCTCGGCTTCCTTAACAATGGCAGGGCCTAAGAGTGAACGTTCACCAGCTCCAGACCAATTGATTGGACTCCTGCATCTGCGGCCATAGAGTGCTTCAAATGGTGCCATGCCTAGGCTTGCCTGGTAGCTGTTGTTGTAGGAGAATTCAGCATATGGAAGGCAATCCTCCCATTTCATGGCAAAAGAGATACCACATGCTCTGAGCATATCCTCGAGAATCTGATTGACTCTTTCGACTTGCCCCTGAGACTGAGGGTGATAAGCTGTGCTGAACAGAAGTTTGGTGCCCAATGCTTCTTGAAAGCTTTTCCAGAAATGAGAAGTCAATATGCTTCCACGGTCTGAGCTTATTTCCAATGGAACACCATGTAGAGGAACGATCTTTGCTGTGTAGAGCTCTGCTAACTGGCTAGCTGAGATAGTTTCCTTGACAGCAAAGAAGTGAGCTACTTTAGTGAGACGATCAATAACAACGAAGATTGCATCGTTGCCCTTCTTGGACTTTGGAAAACCAGTGACGAAGTCCATTTCAATCATGTCCCACTTCCACTCAGGAATTTTCAAAGGTTGGAGTAGACCTGCTGTTTTCTGATGGACTGCTTTAACACGTTGACAAACGTCGCATTCAGAAACGTATTGAGCAATTTCACGTTTCAAGCCAGGCCACCAATACAGAGTCTTGAGATCCTGGTACATCTTTGTACTTCCAGGGTGAATGGAGAGAGGAGTTTCATGAGCCTCCTTGAGAATAACATCTTTGATGCTTTGAACTTGAGGAACTGCAATGCGTCCTTCAAAGAACACAGTTCCTTTATCATCAACTGAGAAGGACTTAAATTTCTCCTTGCCTTCTTTGATGTGTTCAACCATCTTCTTGATTTCAGTATCACGAAGTTGTTCAGAACGAATCTTGTCCTCGAGAGTTGGACTGGCTGTCAAGCTAGCAAGGTAGCCTTGAGGAACAAGACCAAGGTTCAGCTTCTGGAATTCTTCATGAAGTGGACGTTGGATTTCCATGATCATGAGATTATTGCAATAGGACTTGCGACTGAGAGCATCGGCCATAACATTAGCCTTGCCTGGGGTGTAAGAAATGGTGAGATCAAAGTCCTTAATCTTTTCAATCCATCTCCTTTGCCTAAGGTTTAGATCTGGTTGAGTGAAGATGTATTTCAGACTCTTATGATCGGAAAAGATTTCAGTTTTGTTTCCCAACAAGTATTGTCTCCATTTCTTGAGGGCAAACACAACTGCTGCAAGTTCAAGATCATGTGTTGGATAGTTTTGCTCATGTGGGTTCAACTGACGTGAAGCATAAGCCACCACTTGACGTTCTTGCATAAGAACTGCACCTAGACCTTGGAGAGATGCATCACAGAATATCTGGAAAGGTTTGGTAGTATCTGGGCCAACCAGAACTGCGGTGGAAGTGAGTTTAGTCTTCAGGAGATTCAAACTCTCATCACACTGTGGAGTCCAAACAAACTTCTTGTCCTTCTTTGTGAGATCAGTGAGAGGTTTGGCAATCTTGGAAAAGTTTTGGACGAAACGACGGCAATAGCTAGCCAAGCCTAGAAAGCTTCTAACTTGTTTTACCGTCTTAGGAGGTTTCCAGTCAACAATTGCCTTAACCTTTTCTGGGTCAATGGCTATGCCTTTGGCGGAGATGACATGACCAAGGTAAGCAACTTCTGGAATCCAGAACTCACATTTTGAGAACTTGTCATATAGACGATGCTCACGAAGTTTCATGAGAGTGAGACGAAGGTGTTCTCCATGCTCTTCCTCAGATTTTGAGTAGACCAGAATATCATCGAGATATACCACAACGAACTTGTCGAGGTATTCATGGAAGACAAAATTCATGAGTCTTGAGAAAGTCGCCGGTGCATTGGTGAGACCAAAGGACATGACGGTGTACTCATATAGACCGTACCGAGTGGTGAAAGCTGTTTTTGGAATATCTTCCTTTCTGATCTTTATTTGATGGTAACCCATCCTCAAGTCCAACTTTGAGAATATTGAGGCTCCAGCAAGTTGATCAAAAAGATCATCGATACGAGGAATTGGATACTTGTTTTTGATTGTTTTCTCGTTGAGAGGACGATAGTCAACCACGAGTCTTTTTGTTTGATCCTTCTTGGCAACAAACAGAGTTGGGCAACCCCAAGCGGAGGAACTAGGCTGAATGTAACCTTTCTCCATGTACATATCGATTTGCTCCTTCAACAATTTCAGTTCAGGAGGAGCTATCTTGTATGGATGCTTAGAGATTGGAGCAGTACCTGGTTCAAGCTCGATCACGAACTCAACTGCTCTGTCCGGAGGCATCCCTGGCAACTCTTCTGGAAAGAAGTCAGGGAATTCACAAACCACCGGAACATTTTCAAGCAGAGGTAGAGGTTTAGCATCCAGGGTGTACAGCTGAACAGAACTTGATTCACTTGGAGAATAGACTATCTGGCCGGAAGGGTGGAACAGAGTTATTGACTTCTTAGCACAATCAATCGTAGCTTTATTGGCCTTCAACCAATCCATGCCAAGGATGACATCAATGTCAGAATTGCCAAGCAGAATGAGGGAAGCAAGGAATATGTGACCTCCAATCAATTCTGATTCTCGTGACTGATCTTGGAAGTTTGCATAGTTGCTCCAGGGAGTTTACTACTAGCGGGGAACCCAAACCAACAAAAGGTAGCTTAACTGCCGTCGCAAAGATCTTTGACACGAAAGAATGCGATGCTCCGGTATCAAACAACACTTTAGCTGGGTTAGAGTTTACGGGGAATGTACCGAGAACGACGTCAGCAGCTTCCTCAGCTTTGTCGGCCTTGATATGATTCACCCTCGCGGTCCTCCCGACAGGCCTGTTGTTGGAGTTGAAGGCTTTAGCCGGGGG